>JAJGOT010000213.1:1212500-1325000 GCA_022457155.1 Cladopsammia gracilis | reverse complement strand
TCTTTGTGCAATTTTCTATGCCTTTTGTTATTATAATTTCAACCTGTGAGGTTGTAGCAGCGCTGATAGCGCACAATGCTTTTAGAAGTGTAGTATTCAGGTATTATATCCTTACATCAGATCGTTTGGGATTCCTCAATTCCTCTCTCCACTCAGGTACTGGAATGAGAGACCTTGAATGAGAATGGCTTGAGAACCACTCAATCGAATGGAATTTTCTCTTTGTCTGTAATTCCTGCTACGGCCTACGGTAGACGGATTTCGGTGCCGGTAGTTTAGGGTCTTGCAATCAACTCCCGTCACAACAGACAACTTCGTAACGAAAATTCCTTGTCCGCAACAGACCGATTCTTAACTGGTAGCAGGAGTTATTTTTAGTAAATAGTATTCTCCGGGATGTCCGGCAATTCCATGTATGTGGCTGGTCCGAATCCGTCTTTACTTTTTCAATCCAGAAAATAAACAGGGTACCTGTAAGGCAGTTGTAATCGCCGAAACATGTCTTCAAAATTAAAAAGTGTCGTGTGTTTCTTACAAATCTAACTGAACCTCTCTCGTAAGTGCCCATCTTCATTTATATGGACAGTGACAAGTTTCGTCTTTGAAATAACATTTGAATCGACTCTTAGTCAGTCTTGTGAGAATTCATCTTGCAGCAGCTACCACCTTCCCTGATCCTTGGAGTGGTCACTTACGAAAAGTTAAACTTTTTACGAATTGTGTAGGTGATGTGGCACTTGGGGGGAGAAAGCTGAGCGAGGAAGAAGGGCATTTTAATGACAACAGAAAACCTTCAGGATTTGACACAAAGCAGATCTTCGTATCACCGAGTGTTCGCTACTCAGGACACAACTGCTACGCGAAAACCAAAAGGTGACCAGTACATTCTCTTATCTGCCTTTTGTTTTGTTATTTGTGTGTCTGAGTAAAAGTGCCTTAATGTTTGTTATCTGTGTGCGATGGGTGCTTGAATGTATTGTAAACTAACACAAATAACGACAAGAACAACAACAGCAAAATCTGGGCACCACGGCTTTATCCAACATCTCAATAGAAGGGCCCGCAATACATGTTTGGCAGGATCGGCTAGAGCGCTAGCAGTAATGGTACATGTATGTCAAAAGTATTCTTTTTGAGAATAATTGCATTTTTAAACATTCTATTTTTGTTCATTAGGTTTTTAACGCTATAAAAATTCCCGAATTTTGATCAAATTGATTGCACGGAGTACATTAAGGAAACTTTCCGTGATTTTGTTTTCATTATTTCAGTGTACTAGACAGCGTGTATGTTAAATATCCTAATTTTAAACTAAAAGTAACGTATTCAAAAAGACAAAAACCCTCATCAGTACTAGCAAATAATATCTCCGCTAATCAATGACCGGCCTAATGTGTGTGCCACTATAACCAACGTGCTTTTTTACTCTCTGTTGAAATTGCGTAGTTTTAGTGACCCTGTGACGACAAAGAAGTTAAATGCCAAAGCTGTGCTTCAGCTGTGTATCAACCCGGACAGCTACCAGGTTGGACCACAAACGATTGCTGCTACCTCCGAGATTGACCCTAAGTTTAGCAACCAGGAGATTGAATGGTCAACCAAGGAACGTGGATCCATCATTCTTTATGGACTTCTGGTTAAACTTGGTGAAACCAGTTGAAGTTCAACTTTTTTCAAAGGCTTTACGCATGGGCCCTTTCAATTTGTGACGCACTATATTTGTGGGGTACAAACTTCTAACGTGAACTACATGGAATTTTGCTAGTTAAATCTTAAACTAGCTGTTCATAGAAAGTGAAAAATGAAGAAATGCTGTTGGATATAAAAGCAGCAACCTGCAGCATAGCTACACTCCTAGGACGCAAATTCAATCACTAAGATATTTTGCGTAGTGAGCTTCTTAAATTATAAATCAATACATTTTGAGGACAATTTTGTGATATCGGATCGTTTTCTCCACGCATAGTGTTTTTACTTTGAGTCATGTTTCCGCCTCTCCCCATTCGCCATCATAGCGGCTATGGGAACTATGGCTAGGAATTGTTTTTGTTTCTATAAAGTGAAAAACTCGTCAGAATCTGAACAATTATTTGAAGTGGACTTTCTAGAATGTAGTTCGCACGTAATGATATTTTGGATAAATGGAGAGGTGACAGTAGTCACAGTTGCTCAACATTGTATTAACTTATGTTTGTTTGCATTAAGTACTCGAGAGGTATCGTGTCAAGTTACACCAAACTTTAATTGTAATAATCATTTTACCACTTACCTAAATAAATGGTGCAATGTTTGAATGGCCGTAGAGATGAAAATGTGGAATGACATTTTCCATCGAATCTAGTAGGTATATGTGAGTCATTAATTTCTATATGCCGTCCGAAAATCTACATTCACATTTAATAAAATGGTGAAGTCCACATGGATACCAAACAACTAAATCAAAGTGCCCTCTAGGCTATCTCCTGTAAGTTTTTCCCATCATGCAATGCTGTCATATTATGTCCGAATGTTGTTTTTGATGTTGCAATTGGACATTTAGGTTAGAGTGCATGGTTTCTTGAGTTCAATTTCTCTTTTGACAATTTTGTTTGCATGTAATTGGTAATGGTTATGCAGTCCTCTTGTCTTGTGTCTGGAGCAAATTTCAGTACTTTCAACTCGTCTGGATTTTCACCTGGTTTATTAACAAGAGCCTCATACAAACATTGTGTTACTGTTGCCTTCCCTAAACCCACGCCACTACTTAAAAAGTGTCAATTGCTTCTCGTCGTTTTTAACAGAGAGTAACATATGGTAAAAAAACTCCATTTGTTCTCTGTTCAAAGAATGAACAAGTTCTTTATAACTGTTATCATCCATACGATTAATTACCAGCTTTTCATTATCATTTGCTGTGGAAAAAATTCCAGCATTACTTGAAAGATTGTTTCCTTGGTGATTGTTATCTAAACATGGGTTAAAACAACCAAACAGTTCACTGTATTGCCGTGTTTCTTCACTTATATTATATCCTGCTCATCGTTATGTTGAGCAGACGGAGCTACCCGGTATCTAACTGATCACGTTCCTTATTTTCAGGATCTCCCATGGCTTTTTCTTAACAGTTCTCCTTTCTTTCCTTTCGAATATAACATGTTTTTCTTGCTGAAATCTTATTTTTACATGGGATAAGCATCAAGAGCTCTCTGCAATTAATCTTCAACATCCTTTTTATTAAACATAACTAAATGAATGATTTAGCTTTTATTCTGCGAAAAAGTTTCATTCCTCCTTTCAAGTAAAATTCTTTACAACTTTGTTCTCTGTTTTCATTATTGGGATCATCATCAATCTTATCGTCAAAATCTGTTTCAGGTGGAAATTTAGTTCTTGTAAACTTACTCAGTATTCATCCCCTCATCTTATATAATTAACTTTTGTTTGAATCAGTGTCACTGTTGACAAACAGTTATACCAAGAACAGAAATGAACTAAACATAGTTGCTAGAGCTGTCGTGGTCGTCTTTGACATTTTTATTCTTGGATCTTAGACACTTATACATCTCAGAGTGACGAAGAAACACTCTTTCACAAGCCTTGCACGTCGCAGACTTAAACACGTGCATCACGAACAAAGAAATTTACTGATCCTAACATTTTCATAGCGATAACATAAACTTATTTATCTTGCAACAAGACTCTGAGCCAAAGAAACCCTAATATATGCCTAATGTAATCTAACGGGACAAATATCTTGCAGGTATACTCGGGACTTAAAGGCTATTTAATACATTTTGCGACTAGTTGGAGTCGTGTTTGGTCTATCTCTTTTTACACTTCTTTGTGATTATTTTTTACAGAGACTATACCGTAAAATGCTACTTATAAGCCCTGGGCTTATGTAACTTCGTAAGGGTTTTTTGGCTGGCAAGCAAAAATATTGCCATAAAGAAGCGTTCTTTGAGTTAATTTCATTTTGGCGTAAACTTTTGTAAAGAATTTCTGTTAAGGAATTAAGAAAGGAATAAGGAATTAATGGGTATAACCGGAGTAATGTTTTGTTACCGATGGGCCTATAACCGGGTGGACTTTTTTTTATTTATTCCATTACTCCATTTACTACATTACTATGGAATTACTCCATTATTATGGAACGCATGGAGCACAACATTACTTCACGAGAATTACACGCTTGTTGTACAAAAGATACGTAGTGTAGTCTCGTGTATGTCTCAATGAATTCAAGATACATTGGTACAACTCTACAAGTGAAGCTGTTCTTCGCGTACAGAGGATATACTACTGGATGCAGTGATCGCAATGCCATGATAAGACAACGGAAGTTCTGTCTAGCTCCAGGTCACTACTCAACAAAAGAATAAACTAAAGAGCTAAAACTACCTGCAAGAAGTCGTGATTCCAATATTGGAACATGACAGGAGCTTATTACTCCTGAAAATGATTACATTTTCATTCTTGGATCTTTAATAGACACTTGTACATGATCAAGAAACACTTTATCACAAGTCTTGCACGCCGCAGGCTGTGGACACTTATCACGGCCTATTTACTGATCCTAATATTTCCACAGCGGTAGCATAATCTTCAGCCGATTGCCATTTATTTTGCAACACGAGTCTGAGCCAAAGAAACCCTAATATATGCCAGGACAGTGTAAAGAATACATAAATAAATAAAATAATTATAGTCATGGCTATGGCATGAAATCCTCCGGGATCGATCCTGTCATTAGAGAAATTATCCAAAGATCAATGGGTCAATATTATCGAGCAAAGTGGATAGATAATTGCGACTTGTAACATCCTAACAGTGATCTATAGCAAGGGACAAATACCTCGTAAACCTACTTGGGAAAGCTATTTTAAAGGCTTTTAAATACTTCTTGCGACTAGTGGGAATCGTGTTTGGCCTGCCTCTTTTTAAGAGCTTATGACGCGTAAATAAGCCTTTTTACAGCTATAGATTCGAATACCAGATATATTAAAACCATCGATAGGAAAAATCTAAGGACTATCCGTACCACAATTATCTCTTTAAGCAGAGACTAAATTGGGCACGAATCTTTCTGACCAAAATGAACCAAAAGTAAAAACAAAAAATGAACTAAAACCCCGAACCTCACTGAAACCTAACTGTTTGACATTTGTTTGTTTGACCTGGAAAATCAACCTGATGACAGTATTGCAAAACTCTGCTTAATCATTTCTAATGATATGGCTAAAAAAAACCAGGTTTGTTTAGTAAGATTGATTCTTTCTGTACAAACGTCAGTATTGAGAAGACTGCGATAAACGTAAGCATCCCATCTTTCTCCTTGTCAAAGGCAAAACAGAATATTTTTACACGTCTAAAAAATCACCAACTCAATCTACAGTAATGCAAATAAAAAAACTTAAATTTTATTCGATCTTTAAAAGTGAAACGAAATACTCCGATTTAATTAACCATATCCTGAACATAGAAAAATTACTTCTAAATTCAGGATAGGAAATCACACCTTAAGAATTGAAAATGGTCGAATTACAATCCCTAAAACTCCCACTGTACACTTAATTCAGTTAAAGATGAAAAGCACTTTTTTTTATTTCACTGTATGCACTGTATGTTATATGATGAGCTACGAAATACCTTTTTTGACAAAATTATTAAACAAAATAGATTTGGATTATCATGAGGTCATTTTTTTTTGATACTGATCAACATATTAGCAGGCTAACTGCTGCTTTTGTCACTCAAGCAATGAAAACAAGAACAAAAAATAGTCAATAGTACTTGTGATTGTTTTACAATTAATAAATGAATTTAATTTAATTAATTAATTAATTTTCTATTCTAGATTTCTTTATTGTAATTTAAGTAATTTTAATTTCCTTACTTATTGTAATTGGTTCGGTAATACCATGTATTTAGAAATGGGAATACTGAAATAAAGTTGTTGCCAGTGTTGTTGTATCGTTTGACATTTTGAGCCTATTTGACAAGCGTAGGTTTGAGCCTTAAAAATCAACAAAAATTGAACAAAAATCAAAGGCCAACCGGCAAAATACATTTAATCCTGGCACCGTGCACTGTACGATGACTCACTAAAAATAAAATAATGTCGCTTAAAACAGTCCCCTTGATAAAATAAAATTCTTTTATTCACATCTTACAAAAGCGTTCGTGAAATTGTTTCTGATCGCTTTTACAAGCACACTTATTGAAAAGTTCTATATTTGTTTGTCAACCTACAAGGAAATTTAAAGCACTAGTTCGTTAAAACCTATTGTTTGTTTATTTAGTCAGCTTCTATAACTTGGCAAATGCGGGGTAAATTAACCGAGGACATTTTTAACTTAACGGACACTGTCCCGACAGAAATATCGTGTTTTCATGATTATGGCCAGGAGCTTGCTTTAGCTTGCTTTATCATCCGAAAATAGGAAGAAAAAAATAGCCAAAAGTGATGAACGCAGAAAAATATGAATTAAAAAGACAAAATAACGACAAGATTCCACCAGAATCGAAACTTTGAATATTTCTTGACCGCATGTCATGTAATCAAAATTGCTTAACCGTAATCAACTTCCATTCTTCTAATCCCGCACATTTCCTCCAAACTATTGCTTCTGTTTTTCTCCTTGAGAATCTTTTAATCCAATTTAGTTGTATATTTGGTGACATTTGGCGATATCACATGGAAATTAACAAACACATTATTTCAACAAAACTTCATTGTAAACGTACAGCATACAACCATTCTCAGTGAGCAATGTCAGCTTACCTCAAACTCTCTTTTCCCTTCCCAGTGCTATAACATGATAATACCAAATGTCTTGAAGCAAAAAGATTGACAAACCAGACTGGGCAAACATTAAAACTCATCGTAAAGGATATTAGCCAAGCGCGCTTCTAGCGTGCCAAATATCTGACCACAGTCTACATTAGGTGAGAAGATTACATTACGTTACACTTTTTGACGCTCGATACAATGAAATATATGCTGCAACATGTTCCCAAAAAAACAGAATTCATAATCGTACGCCTTAAAAATCATCGCTATGAAAAAGAGATATCAAACAGTAGGAATGTTACCTACCTGAAAAAATATATTCCGAGGCATTTTTCGAAATAGGCAAACAGCGTGGCAGATTTTATATGAAATTTTAACACGCATATTTCTTCACTGTGAAGGTCAAGTCAATAAACCACTGTATTAAAAAAATATGCAACTCGACTCTTGTTTTCTTATTGATCGTATCTAACACAAATCTGCTAACAAATATGCACTTGGAATGTCCCCACAAATTCACTAAAAAGTCTATTAATAGTATCTAACGCATTTTTTGCTAACAAAAATGCATAAAGAATGCATGTTAGCCCACATAAACTCCTGTAAGTTAAACATTAACTTACAGGAGATAATAAAATGAAAAAAGAAAAAAAAAGAAACTTGAGGGAGGAATTCTGTTGAACCCTTTGCCTCTTCTTTTAATGGCGATTCATACCAAAAAATTGCCCCCGGAAAAAATGACGGGACTTTTTTTTAATCGTATTCCTGAAACTTTCACCTCTCATCTTTGTACAAATTAAAATTTCTGACTTGTTTTCGGGATTTTCCGAGGTTAAAATCTTTAAAAATCGACGTTTCGGCCAGTTTCACTGGCCTTCTTCAGCCAGTGAAACTGGCCGAAACGTCGATTTTTAAAGATTTTAACCTCGGAAAATCCCGAAAACAAGTCAGAAATTTTAATTTGTACTTTTTTTTTAAGTTATTAAAATATTTTAACGTTTCCAGATAGAGTAATAACCAAATTACTGGAATCCGAGTGTGGATTTCCGAAAAATAATTCATAAATGGGCGAAATTTTGATTTTCCCTTCAAAAAATGGCGTTTTCGCTGTGATTTTAAGGGTCAAATTGGGGGTCTGGGACGAGTTAAAAAATTAGAGGCAAATGTCATCCAATTTTTTGCCATGTCTCCAACTTTCAGTAGAAATGACACTCACTTTATCAAACGTACAGGTAAGGGGTAACATAGTTTCCCCTGAGATTTGATTTTAATTAGCTCTTGGTTTTTACACCGACCAAATTTCTTAATAAATTTTAAAAATGAAAATATTAACCAAATATTTGTTTGGTGTTCTCGGCCGTTAAACAGAAGTTTGTTTCGTGTATCAAATCATACTCGACAAATGGCATGCAAACTTTGAACAAGAAACTATTGTTAGTTCAATATCCATGACCGTTTCGAATGTACATCGACCTTCTTTTCCTTTTACCATGTTACGATTCTGAAGAACATCTCTTGTTTTGAATTATTCATTCTCGACCCTAGAGTCCTTGGTCGCGGTTTTTTTTGACATGCGCAAAAGATAAGAGCTCTGGAGTCCAGAAATTCTCGTCGTCAGAGCTC
Organism: Cladopsammia gracilis; assembly: GCA_022457155.1. Classification (NCBI taxonomy): domain Eukaryota; kingdom Metazoa; phylum Cnidaria; class Anthozoa; order Scleractinia; family Dendrophylliidae; genus Cladopsammia; species Cladopsammia gracilis. Next base: position 1,316,605 of record JAJGOT010000213.1, on the reverse strand, counting down.
CACGGATTTTTTAAATTACGTCTTGTATATTTTCAACCGCTGACCAAACGAAACGAGGTCTCTTGGTGCGAGAATCGGGTCGAGAATGAGAAACAATGGAAGCAGTTTCTTTCCCTCGTGGTGGGAGGTACTCTTTGATAACATAACATAACGCAACGCAACGCAACGCAACATAACAATATTTTATCCAGGAAATCAACTATTTAATAAAAACACTTCCTGAAAGGGGACATCGCGAGGTTAACCCTATATAAAAAACAATTTCCCCAAACAGAATTTCTAAAATCGTAAACAATTACAAAGGAAATCAAGAAATTAATAAATTAAAACACTTCCCGAATTAACCCTATATAAAACAATTTCCCCAAATAGAATTTCTAAAATCAAAAACAATTACAAACATTTAAAAAAACGATTTACAATTATTTAGTAGTGTACATGTACATCTTGAGTCTATTTCGAAATAAGGTTATTGAACTAGCGTGTACAACATCCTTAGGCAAGTCGTTCCACTTATTAACAATGCGTACGAAGAAGGAGTTCTTATAGCAGTTGATATGCCCATTCTCTAAATTACATGAAGTTCAATAGGTTGGACACGCTTTAACTCGGGTTTCGTTTTACAAATAACTTCCCTTATCGCTTTCCTAAACTCTTTCAGTCTAATGACATATATGATTGGATTTACTACAGAATTTGCGTAATAAAGCGCAAATAACACTCCTTGAATGGACCTGCAAATCCTAACGTTGTCTTGAATGGTACGATAAATGGACCACGGTAGAAAGGCCAGAATAGAGGCAACAGTGACTACAAATAAAGTGACTGACAGTTTCCTCTCGGTTAAGAGAACTGAACCAGCATGCTGAGAGTGAGGGTTGTTTCTTATATTTACAATAATACTACCATAAGAGACTACGAGAATCAGGAGAGTGATGAATGTAAAGGATGCCGATGCGTACCTGGCTGCAACTGGTTTATACAACAGTTTTAGAAGAACAATTGCAATTGACAGGAACAAAGCTAGTACCCAACTGCATGTTATGATTTTAAAATATTCCCAGTTACTAAATAAACAATGCCTAAAGGGGATAACGAGTGGCATGTAGGCGCTCTAAAGATATTAACATAAGATTAAATTGAGAAGCTACAAAAAATATCGTTATCGATGTCAACATGAAAAATTCTCGCCAACTGAAACCCTGTCCAGGTCTATTCCCCTGCCATCTGTATATCTCCAAAGGTCCCGTCGCTGCACCCACCAGCAAATCAGCCACAGTCAGATTAATTATCAGGTACGTACTGCGCTTGCGTAAGTGACGGTTTCGTGCAAAAGCGATGACAGTGAAGGCGTTGATTATAAATATCACGATACATTCAGTGACAAAAACTCCAAACCAAATCCTTCTCTCTTTTGGAGGAAAATCTTCGTTAGTCTCATTGGTCATCGACCTTTAGAACTTCTTCTGCTACAATCTTCGTCTCTTTCCAGTTATTTGATGCAGCCAACACCGCCTAAACGTTAAAAATATGAAACGAGATGCTTCTGTTAAAATTGAAAGATGCTCTCGTAATCCTACATCGTAATCGTCGTTACAGCCAATTTATATCCGGATGCCGCGGCTGATTAATCCCGCTTTTTGATCATTTTTCCCCTTTTTCTGCCTGTGTCTTACTGACATATGACATATCATTCGTATTAACTATGCGGCGTGTGTTAATCTTCATCGTGTAACATAAACAGGTGAACGTATTTAAATTATGCCAAGGAGTTTGGAAAGATAGAAAAAGCCAAAATTTCCACAATTTCTTCATAATTTTGATCATGAAAAAATTGTTTAGCATGAAATACAAAATCGCGGAATGTTCAACTGTACATTTTAATGCGAACAAGAGGCTACCTGTAGCCTATACTCCTACCGGTAATGTATTGTTACTCGCGGGGAACACTTACGTAACACAACAACAGGCAAATAAAACCAAAATTAGTTTCGCTTCCGCTTGCATGCGTGCGTATTCTCGTACCCAAACGTCCCAGATCTAATGCGATGCACATATAAGAGACGAAACCAAAAAGAATAAAAAGAAAAACGGAGAGCAAACTTTACCTCGTTGCCGTATGGATTGGATTGGATTGGATTTTATTGGTTTTCAACACCGTTACATTAATTAATTGATCTAAATTTAAAGAAATAAAATTTAAATATCTACAAACCCGCTTATAGCATAGCTAATCTAGGCGGGTTGTACTTATTTCAGTCATATTTACCAAACATAAAGTGATTTCAAAACAGCTACTAAATAAATAAACATACACATTAATAATTAATCAAGCACAAAGGTAAAAAAGTAAAGCAAATTAAGAGGTGTAAAGTAGATAAACGGCTAAATGGTTTGAAAGCTATAGTGTATAATAATTACTTGTGTTTAAAATCAGTATTAGAGAATGGGCATCAACATAATAGTCCTCAATTTCAAGTACAGTTAGAAGCAACTTATGAATTTTTCTTTTAAATGCTCTTTTCGTGAGCTTACGCCAATCGGGGTGTAGACAATTCCATAATCTCGTACCAAAAGCAGGAAAAGACTTAAGTTTTATATGCAATCTGGATTTCTGTACAAAAAGATTATCTGCACACGAGAAACGCGTGTTGTAAGCATGAATGTCAGATGAATGTATGAAGAGTTCACGAATATTTTTAGGTGTAGAATGAATAGAAACATCATGCATTATGGTTGAGACCGTTTCAAAGTAGAGCATATTAACAGGTAAGATGTTGGAAGCAACAAAAAGAGGGATGGCAAAGAAAATTAGGCGGAGTGCACGCTTTTGCAGAGTGAGAATCTTTTTTAAATCACACTGGGATGCCTGGCCCCAAACAGGAAGAGCGTAGAGCGTGTAGGGAAATATCAGCGAACGGTAGATTTGAAGAAGGGTATTTAGAGGTACATGGTGCCTCAGCCTGGCAATTATGCCTACTGTTTTACTGATCTTCGAAGCGATATGATCAATATGAGGCCTCCAGGTTAAATTTTTGTCAATCAGTACTCCTAAAAATTTTACATAATCTTTGCATTCAAAAAGCGCGAATCCATTATTAATAATATCCGGAATTCTGATACACGGCTGATAATTGATTCTTTTTTGTGCTGGCCAAAAGATGACAAAGTTTGATTTCTTCGCATTAATGGTTAGTTTATTAGCATTAAGCCAGTTACAGACATTATTAAGCTCATTATTAACAACGGTTTCCAGGGTTTTCAAGTCGTTGTCAGCATATAACAGATTTGTATCATCAGCAAATAGATAAAAGCTAAGTTTATTGCTACACAGATAAATGTCGTTTATATAAATAAGGAAGAGTAAAGGACCTAGAACAGACCCTTGTGGAACTCCAGTTACCGAGCTCTTCTTCGATGAAATATGGTCATTGCATTGTCAATGTGCGTTGTTTGTGTTCGATTAGCCAAGTACGACGTAAACCACTCATGTACAATACCTCTAATCCCATAATGGTGCAATTTATCAAGTAAAATCGTGTGATTGACCGTATCGAATGCTTTCTTAAAGTCCAGAAAAATGCCACAGGTAAACATTTTCTTGTCCATATTAGTTTGTATCATACTCACAATGTCCAGAATTGCTGAGTGGAAAAAGTCTCTCTAAAGCCATAGTGGGCTTTATATAATAATTCATTATCTTCGATGTATGATTTCAATCGGTTGTACATAACTTTTTCAAAAATCCTGTTAAAGACGGAAAGTAATGAAATAGGACGGTAGTTGCTAGGGTCGGTCTCATCGTCGCCTTTGTATACTGGGATAATTTTTGCATGTTTTAACTTGGAAGGATATTTGCCAATTTGAACAAAGAGGTTGATGAGCTCAGCTAAAGGTGATGAAATTACGTTCTTTGCGCACTTCAAAACGCGAATACACCGAATGCAAATATGGCCGTCAGGCAGTTTTTTGTTTGGCCAAGTTTGCAGAGAAATTAATGATATCACGTAGACAAGTGCTGCTAAGTGCATCATCTTGCAAAGTTTGAGTGTTTTTGGTTAAACGGTTGCAAAGTTATGGCTCACTGAAATTTCAAGCATTTGTATGAAAAAAGACATTCTAGCCTCACTAGCCTCACTTTCATGTTTTTCCCAAAATTTGATTGCCTATAACTTCTCCTAAAATAAGAATATGGCCTTGAAAATGCACACAATGACTCATTTTGACCTGATCTTTATTGTTATCCAATTGCTTTTCTTTTCTGGAGAACCTGTTCAAACAAAAAATTGTTGGTCGGCCATATTTGCATTCGGTGTATGGGGCATGAATATAGCCCATAAGCCTTTTTAGACCGAAGAAGCGACGAGTAAACAGCAACAAACAATAAAACCCAAATTTGTTTCGCTTTTGCTTGCAAAACGACGCCGATTACACCGAATCCCAAATACCGTGGGCTTAAAATTTCTCGCAGTGCATGCGTGCGTGTTCTCGTACCCAGATCTAACGCAATGCACAGAAGTAGATACGAAAACACGGAGGAAAACAAGGAGAAAAAACGCAGCGCAATCCTTAACTCGTTGCCGTACCGGCACGAGTAATAAAGAACCAACATAGTTTTAAGTAAACAATTCTGTGGTTACCCTTACATACTCCGGATATACCACGATAGAAATCCAAAGTTTACGCTATTAAAGAGTACTGAGCAATACATAAAATCTTCTTTGACTTTAGACTGTCACTTTTACCTAGATGAATTACCAAATAAAAAAATAGGCAGTCTGTGACTGCATGTAGCTAACTGCGCCTGTTATTACTTAGATTATCGTAGGATTTCCTGGCCCGCTAGCACCCCCCCCCCCCCCCCCCCCCCACTCCGTGCCCCCTGGATTTCCAAGCCGAGAGACCCCCCTCTCCTGCCCGGATTTGCAATAAATTTTTGTGAAGTGTTGTCGCAAATACACAATATTTCCTTGAATGAAAATGTCTTTCCCTTGAATAAAAGAGTTAAACGCTTATCAGAATTCAGTGATTTTCTGCTTCCGGAAGGCTTAGCGATTTATTTATTCTAATTGCAGCGCTAGCGCCGGTCTGCGAATTATATTGTAAACATCACAAAATAATATTTAAATTCAGCAACCTACTTTATTATATCTAGTGTTTTCTAAAATTTCCGACTTTTCATGTGTATATAGAATGCCATTCCTATCCGTAAAGATGATTCGCATACTGTTTTCGTGAGCGCTATTTAATTTAATTATATTTACTAGCGCGCCTCTACCGTGATTATAATTGGCTTCATGAAGAAAACAGTCGAAGAAGTTTGATCGCAATTTGCACAAGAAACGAATTCTCTCAGTTGAAAGTTTTATTCAAATATCTACTAGTTTAGTCTCAAGAGCAAAACGCGTCAAATTATGAAACTGTCGGCCACGCAAATTTGTTCAGCATCTGGCGAATTTCTCGCTCGACCGATTGTACCCTGGGTGCCAGAGGTTTTTCTTTTTTAGTGAAAACGGCGAGTTTGAGCGGCGAAGCCGCGACAACGAGGCGCAACGCGCCGAGATCTAACCGTTTATGCGGTTAATTTCATTCATGATATTCAGAGAACGGACCTCTGGATCCAGGGTGGACCGATTGTGGTCAAATTTTCTAAATATTTGTTTAAAAGCCACTAATAAGACAAAGAAACGGATGTTTCTTACAAAGTAAATGGACATTAAAAAATGTGACTTTCTTTACCGTAGTTTTCCAGGAATGCTTGAAAATACTTAGTTAAGTCTGCCGCTTCGAGTATAAATTCTGAAAGAAGACATGTCCTCACTTGTGACAAATTTCATCGCTTTCAGCTCTCAAACCACCAGTGCTACAAAGGCATAAAAATCTTCTAAATGACTTCTTCTTTCCATTTCGAAGTCTTAAAAGGCGTGCTTTCATTCAGGTTATGCAAATGGACGTCTACAAAATGGAAGCGTGGAGTTCATGGGCGGCCATATTTGTTAGAAATCTGATAGTCTTCTCTGAGTGAACATTCGATTCGGGCCATTCGAAGCTATCCTCGACAAACGTTGAACAACCGACGAGGTTGCGAAGCTATCCTCGACAAACGTTGAACAACCGACGAGGTTCCAAAACAAAAAAGGAGTTAAGATCGGGGAATATCGGGTCAAAATCGGCAGAGTTCGTTATATCGGGTCAAAATCGGCAGAGTTCGTTAAAATCGACTCTATCCATCAAACCGATAGCATAGTAGCACTTGCGCAAGCGCAGTAGCTACAAAAAAAAACTTGCATTTAATTATTGCTAAACGAAACATGAAACCCACTCTAGGGATCCTCCGCCATTCTGTCGTTTTAACCTGATTTCGTGATGCCAATAAAGCGTCCACGTTTCAGTTGTAAATAGAATCATTCGTTTATCACAGCAAGGTAATCGTTTGTGAACTGTTTTCTGGACCATCGGGTTTCAAAACTTGCTTTGTCAGAAGTATCTAGAAATCAACCATTTTTAACAAAAAGAAAGAAAGGAAAATATCTCGCTTTTGTAAGCAGCTTAATGGGTGAAAACTTCAGTGTATTTAAAAGTGATTTTTAGATTTTATAGTTTGAATTGTCACAGGGAACCCAAACGCTTTATTAGCTATAACACAATCATTTAATAAAAATATTGTTATTTACCTGTTTTCCTGTGTCTCTTTGAGTCGTTTTGGAAGCGATTTGAATCAGAGCGAAGACGGTTGACCTTGCATGCAAGTTCTTGTCTGCCGATTCGTAAACACGACGCGTCTATTATATTACTGACGTCTCAAGTTTCCATTATTATTAACTCAAGTTCCCATTATAACTATTAACTCTCCACTCTTCCCGTGGCCGTTAAATTGAAACCTGAGATTCTCCCCCGAGGAGAGTTAATAGTTAATAATAATGGGAACTTGAGTTAATAATAATGGAAACTTGAGACGTCAGTAATATAATAGGCGCGTCGTATTTACGAATCGGCAGACAAGAACTTGCATGCAAGGTCAACCGTCTTCGCTCTGATTCAAATCGCTTCCAAAACGACTCAAAGAGACACAGGAAAACAGGTAAATAACAATATTTTTATTAAATGATTGTGTTATAGCTAATAAAGCGTTTGGGTTCCCTGTGCTGGAAACGAGAAATGAAAAATACAAAAACCAAAATTCCGTTTGGCCGAAAAGGTAGGCTTATTTAATAGAGTGTACATGTATTGTTGATGTATAGGCTATTCCCCGAGGCTGACCGCTTATTAGAGTTATACAGCGTTCTCAAATTTTTTTGGTTATTCAGTGTTTCAAAGGTGCAGGTGTCTAATAATACATAATAAGTTGTTTTCGTTTATGTTAGTATTCTATTTTAAGCTAAACTTTTCCTTTTTCCTGTTGTTCCAGGAACATATAGTACGACATACAAGTCAAAACCAATCATTGATGTACTGAAAACAGAACTTGATAAGTAAGTATTGAAACTGTCCCATATAAAATTGGAAATGTTGAGATCAAAAATATAATTAGTTGATTCTAACCCAACCTAAGTGGCTGTGGAGAGCGGGGCTTATTAAATATTAAATAGAGAGGGCGGCTTATTGAAAACCTCGAAGCTCAAGAGGGGCGGCTTATTACTGAGAGGGAGCTTAATAGTGATGGGGGCGTAATAGAGTATATTATGCGACTTTTCTGACAATTCAAATAGGCTATTCCCCGAGGGTGATCGCTTAATAGAGGTTTGACTGTAATTATACAGCGTTCTCATATTAAAATTGTAAATATTTTGGTTATTCAGTGTTTCAAAGGTGCAGGTGTCTAATAATACATAAGTTGTTTTCGTTTATGTTAGTATTCTATTTTAAGTTAAACTTTTCCTTTTACCTAGATAAACTTCAACACCATCGGTTTTGTAGCAATTATTTGTTTGAATAAAACTTCAAAGCACGAGAATAAAGTTGAATATGTTGATTGATTATATGCAAACGAAACTTTAGCTTTTTAATGTTCTACTACTACGACTCTACTACTGAGGCGAAAATGACTGATTCTAAATTCAGAACGTTTCATATATTGCATATAACATGTTTAAGGAGCAATCTGACATAACCCTGCTCCTAAAAACAGCCCGAAATCGAAGAAAGGAGCTGTTTGTATGCTGAGTGGAACTTTCCTTGAAATTCATCCAAAAAAGAAATTATATATTTTTATTGCGACCAACACTTTTAAAACAATCCACTCCCCTAGTGCGTCACTTAAGTTTTGTCTGTTGATAGAGCGATTTTCGTATGACCTTGAAATGGTACGCGCGGACACAGCCAAAACAACCAACGAACAAGAGTAAAGTGATTTCATTGGTTTAGCGAACGGAATTTCAAACGCGCGTGGCTTTTGATTGGTTTAGCGAACATGGGAAGCAAATTAAGAGAATGCATACGCGAGCACGCGAGCTAAAAAGTAATTTTTTGCAACTAGGCTCAGCAAAAATTGGCATGAAAAAATGGCACATTGGAGGATAAATCAACTGTAAGGAATTTACAAATTTGGAGCGGCCTACCCATTGCAAAAAAGGTACCAAATTTTGGCAGATTATGCAACGAGCGGGAGTATTGCGGTCACTGCACGCGAAAACTGCGTTTCTTACAATACCGCTAGGGCAATTTGCGAAAAGTTTATCACCACGGGCGATTGCCAAGCTGGAGGAAGGGGAAAGCCCGCCAGGAAAATGGAACCGTTCATGGCAGACTTATAAAAAAGACAGGAAACTTTTCTTATTCGGTTTTGACGACAGCATTTCTGCTTAACTTAACTTGCCAGTCGCCCGCACGAGTGACCTTCGAGAAACGGAATCAAGCTCTCCATCTCTTCGGTTTTAATTCGCGCATGGTCTAATGAAGAACCTCACATAACTCCTTCCACTGATTTTTAATGAAGATAATTTCTTGAAAAGCAACACACTGGATCGAAAGAAACGCCCATCTTCCCACGAATCCAACTGCAAACCCTCGCAGAACGATCTGTTGTGCGAGAACTTTCTAGAAATCGATTGTCTCTGACGTCACTCACATTCGAGCATTCTGATAGGTCAATCGAACAAGCCTCTTTCCATTTTGGGATATTTTAAGCGGGAAAACGAACGCAGCTTGTTTTGATTCTTTCAGCTACTGGCGGATGAAACAAATCGCAAACACTCTTCGAACCGTTTTTCAAGGTCATACGAAAATCGCTCTATATAAAACAGAATAATAGCGGAGCACTTGCCGGGCCGAAGGCCTGGCTGCGCAGCACCATACTCATAGAACCTGTGTCCGTCATTTTTCATGGTCATGGCTAGCGGAATGTTTCGCGGGCGCGTCTCCGTGACATGTGTCAGCGCGCAAGTGTGGCGCGGCTACACAGTCGTCAGCTCTGTAAACATTAAAAAATGTTGGATCTTTCGCAGCGTTTAGCGGAGCAGTAAAGTCGTTACTTCCCTGCATTTTTTCGCGGTTTGCTACTCAAGACAGGGATACTAATTAAGGGATACTCAGAAGCCGCTTTAGTGGAAAAAGAAGAGCTTTCGGGGATAAAATCTTGCTTCGAGGAACCCTCATACGTTTTTTGAGCTATTTTGAATTGAGCTATTTTGAAAAAAATAGCTCATTAGCAGGCGCAAAGGTTGGTTTGTGATGTTTGTTTGTTAGTATGTATGTATGTATGTATGTATGTATGTATGTATGTATGTATGTATGTCTTGGGTTATGTCACACCAATCAGATTGTCTCTAGTATGTACACCGTGTACTATGTCAGCCAATCAAATTCTCGCTTCTAAAATGGTATTACTGAAGGTCAAAGAAGGGCACTTGGCATGAATTGAAAATCAGCCATCTTGGATGTTCGCGATTGTTGCCTCAAACACGAAAATTGTAAAGTTTTAAAGATTTGTTGGTTGGGAATTGTGCAGTAATCCCGACTGGCTTGCTAACATGGCAATAGGCAAGGGCATTTATTCGGAAATACTGCCTAAAATATGCTCTATGCATGAATTGTACAATGGTCTGCGAGGGATGAGACGTCCAAAAAATGTGGACTGCGGTTACGTTTATAGGTGAGCTTGTACTGAAATAAGAAAGTATAGCTTTATTGCAAAAACGGCAAGCGGATTTCAAATAATGTGATGCGGAACATGAATTGTATGTTTCAAACCTGGGTTTCAAGCGATTACTATTTGAAATTTAACAAATTTACACCGTGGCGTGGACTCTTGTTTACCACGATTTACGTCATCACATGGTCAAAATGTTGTGGACTCACGAGGCGCAGCCGAGTGAGTCAGCAACAAATTTTGACCATGTGATGACGTAAATCGTGGTAAATAAGAGTCCACACCACGGAAAACCGGTGTAAATTTGTTTTTTACAACAATATTTACAAAAAACAAGGAAAAATCGAAGTCTTGTTACAAAACGTGACAGCAAAGAAAGAGCAAGCGGCGTTGTCTATAACTTTCTCGCATTCTGATTGGTGTTTTTCAAGCGCACGTGATGTTAGCGTCAGCACCGTTGTCTGGACTCTCATTTACCACTCACGTCGACCAATCAGATTGCGATTTTAGCGGCAATTGTGGTAAAATGTATCTTTTTTATCAGTCACGTTGTCTGCCCGTGAAAATGTTCAACTTTGTCCTTATAGAAACTTGTCCGGGATGCATGGAGTTCAACAGAGAAAACTTAATGCAATTAATATACAATTTACAGTATTTAAAACGTTTATCTTTCTGTGAATTAATGTGAGCAGATGTGTAGGTTATTAATTGTATGCCCCAAGCGATTACTACAAGCGAGTAGCGACTGTATTTTGTATGAGCAGTCACGTTGTGTGCACGTGCAAATGTTGAACTTTGTCCTTATAGAAACTGGTACGTGATGGAATTCAACATGTTTTCTAGAAAACGTTAATTCTTATGGTGCGTTAAAAAACGCCTGTTCAAAAAAACTATTAGTTGCAAAATTCATTTTGGATGCGCTAAGTTTCTGATTTAAGACTTTTCTGATCGACATTACAGGAAAAGATGTTTGGTTCCAAATGTTAACCTCAAGGTTGTGGTTTTGAGTTGAAAACAATTTAATCTAATTAGTTTCTGTTTCTATTTGCACGACTTTTTTGTGGAGAATAAAAACAGTTGTTTGAATACTATTAGTTGCAATTTACAAGGAGACTACCAATATTCATTTTACATGCGTTTAGTTTCTGTTAAAGACTTTTCTGGTTGACATTACAGAAACAGGTGGTTCAAAGAATTTTTGTCACTAATTTAATTAGCTTGTGGTTTGGAGTTAAAAACAATTTAATTTAATTAGTTTGCGTCTTCCAGGCCAAGGGGAACCATTTCCACGTTTCTTTTGTGAATAATAAAAGAAACTTTTTAAAAAAAGACTAGAATTTTCACAAAATAATAATCCTTCAATTTGGATGCATCAAATTTCTGTGCAGGACTTTTCTGGTTGATTACAGAGACAAGTTGGTCATTTCACTAGGGCCGTAGTTTCGTCATAAAATAACTCCGAAGATCCCGTGAAAAAGCTAGCCAAAACTTCCCACCTATTTTCATACCCTAACCCTTTAGGCTAGAATACAAAAGCAAACTTTGTATTTTTCCACCTAAATAGAGTTTTGGTCCCAGAGGGCCCGTTTCTCGAAAGTCCCGACAACTTTTCGGGCCCGCAACTCATATTCAAATCAGAATCTATAAAATGGTGATGCATTTTTAGCCCTCAAACCAGCTCGACTTGTTTTGTCAATTTAGAATTTTATTGCTTAGCTTTCAAAATCAACAAAATTTTAATCTTTAATGAATACATTGCGCACATAAGATAGCTTTCCGGGCCCGAAACGTTATCGGGACGTTCGAGAAACGGGACGCAGTTCGTGATCTCGGTAGTTTTTGGGGGTAGGGGGCGGGCCGGAGGATTTGAAAAACGTATATCTGCAGGCGGTTATTTGTGCTAATTTTCTTCCACTGTTTTGTTGCTTTCACCATTTCATATCATTTAGGGAATTTTCAAAATAGCTCATGCACGCAATGCGTGCCTATGTTTGTCAATGCAGGAGCAATGCGGGGAATGCCTTGTTTCAGAACTGAAGAAGCGGAGTTTTAATGAATTTCCAAGCAGTCCAGTGACTTAAAGGTAAAATAAATCACATTTTTCGATGGGAATTTATGTTGATATCAAGTTTTGATTGACTTTTCCTTTGTGTTTTGGAGACATGTTTATGAAACGTGCTCAAATTAAGTCGTGCTGTTATTATCTTGAATTTCATCGGGGGCAGCATTGCCTTGATGCGCTGTAAATCGTACGTGTCGTTTTACTTTTATACATAAACTATGTTTTTATTTTTTTATTTTTTATCTTTTTCTTTGTATTTGGCACTGAAAAGCCCCTTTGGGGAAGTGGTCAATAAACGTATGTATGTATGTATGTATGTATATGTAATGAAGATTTGAATAAAATTTTTCGAAAGAAGATTGTGTTGTCCATTTTTATGTGTTTGTTCATTCATTAGATAGATTGAAAAGCGATTTTATGTAAACAAAACAAGACTTTGATTTTATCGTACAGTTCTATCTTCACTCGCATCGCCTTATGCAAATATCATGTTTGTGTATTTTTGCAATTTTGATTCCCAAATCAGTTTCTCGGGCAATTTTTGGCAAACAAAAACTGTATGTTATTCGGAAAGTAGTCGTACCTGTAATTCTAGACGGAGAAAAGTTGTTTTAGTGAACTTTTCTACGGTCTAAATGTACTGTGCAGACGGTCGGGTAATAAGCTTACTGTTTTTTCAGAATTGCTAAAATTGAAAAATAGACCGGTCGTCAATCTTAATTCTTGTGCTTCCGACCTTTCACCTTAGTTAAGTTTCACCTTAGTTAAGCTTGTTCATAGTGCTTCGCTGTTAGGCTCTGCCTATCTATATATATTATCGAAATGAAAAGTGCATAATTTCGAAAATTTTGTTGTCTGAATTCTGGGTATGTACGTATTTAACCGGCCGATGGCTTTCATCCTCAAGGTAATGAAATTACAAGCGACTAACGAGTTTATACTCGCTATATCCTCTCCGAACACAACAAATAGCGCACAGGCTCCTCTCACTGTACTATCGGAGAAAAAATTATTTGAATTCTTGGGCAAACATGGTTTGAGAAGTGTTATTTCAATTATAAACATAACCAATGATGAAAAGGCTGCTAGCTTCACATTCGCACTTATGTCAAGGATTGCATGCAAGTATCAGTGTTAAACAAATACTTCGAAACCATGAATGATCTAGTATTTTTCGTTTATTTCTATTTTTTGAACTTTGGGGCGAAAATTTGTTCCAAACGTAAATGAAACGAGTAAAGTGTTTTAAATCTAAAACCAAAGAACTTCATCTTTTTTTTTAATTTGTCTTGTTTTCGGAGCAACATTATCTTTGGGTGGGCTGATGCACTTGCTTGTTTATGTTCTTGTTGGATTTTTAAAAGTAGGAGGATCTCAGGAGAATCTGTTTGTTTTTGAAATCCATCTATTGTGTCTATTGTGTCTATTGTGTCTATTGTGTCTATTGTGTCTATTGTGTCTATTGTATCTGTTTTTCTTTCGTTCAAATTTGACTGTTTAACTAGAGGTGCTGAACAGGTTATTATATAAACTCGCACTCACAAAAATAAAAAGTTTAATACATTTCAAACCGAAATGGTCTACTACTAAAATCTGAATTCTTAGACTAGACTTACCTTAGTGTAGCAATGTTAACTTTTAGTAACTATAGCTTCAAACCAGCTCAAACGTTTCTTTAATATGAAACTAACATTCAGCACTACGGCTTCCTTTATGACTGCGTTGAAGACACTGATTAAAAGGACAGTTAAATGGAAATTTGTGGCTTAAGTTCACCTGCTGTACGTCAAGCGTTAATATCGTATTTGATTGGAACTTTGACATTAGAAGGTTAGAGAGCTCTGAAAACAAAAAGTATTTTTCTTTACAAGTCGAGATCTCGAGTTATAAGTCGAGATCTTAAGCTATACAATTTATATTATTAAATAAAACCGAAAAGAGATATTTCAAGATTGTTATCAGTTGTCAGTTAACCCAGGTACAAATGTCAGTTGTCAGTTAAAATTTCAGCCATTTGTCAGTTGTCAGTAAACCCCATCCAGACCCTCTTAGGATGGTCATAAGATATCGTTCGTGAATAGCACTTAGGACATATCTCAGGAAGCTTCTAAATTTTCTCTTAAGTTATATCTTAAGATATATCTTAGGTATGATTTCGTGAATACGGCCTCTGGAAGCAAAACTTTCTTCGCCCAATTCCCGGCTGATCGTAACACGCGGCTTCACGCCGCACGCATACTGACACAAAAATAGTGACCAAATTATTTTAGCGCATTAGTAATTCTGCAGCACGAGTGTAATCTTTAGCATGTTGTTTTGTAACAGGGTTCTAGTTCATGTTTGGGGAAAAAAGTCTCGCAAAAAGTTATCACTGAGGCATCGTTTAATCAAAAAAACAGGTGGTACAGGCCGGGTGAGTCGTTATCACAAAATGCGCAAGTTTTATTGAAATGATCATCTTGTTTAGTTAAAAATGGCTGAGGAGTGTCCAGAACAAACAAACCGATGGCACAAAACGTGCCATTACCGCAATTATCAAGTGTAATCGGCAGTAGACTGACTGAGACATTGTCTAATTAAACAGGCGCGTCTCTGTAGTTGTCAGTTAGCATTTACCTTAATAAAGGAAGTAGTGACAGGTGGAACGAAACGTGTCATTATCACAAAACTAATGCCGTGAAAATACTATCCGGTGAACTTAAAATAAAAGATGAAGTTCAGTTAAATTAGCATGGGGTTAGCTTGAGTTAATATGAAATATGGTAAGAGTTTTCTTTGCGGGACGGGAAAAATATGACTTTTATCTAAATTTATAATTATAAAGAAAAACGTAGCAAGTCATGTTGCGCGTAATGGAGATATTAGTTAAGATTATCAAGTTTCGAGGATAAAAAAGATCCGTCATCTGCAATGCAAAACTTCAGAACTGAGGGATGTTCTAAAAGGATTGCAGTCCAAGCACGCGAACAGGTGGAGCAAAATGCGATGCTTTCACAAAATACGAAGGTGCTTAACGGATAGAATTTAGCTCAATATCAAAAGAGAGTGAGACTTTCGTGTCGCCAATTGACATGCTATGTTCATTATGTTCGACTCTACATCGGCGGGCTAGAATAGAAACGAAATATACACCTGTACGCAGATCCGGGGATAAAAAGTTTTCTTCGACTGCTCCGAGCCGTGGCATTTTTCTTAGAAAATTGTGACCAAATAAATGGCAAATATTGACGTGCAAGAATTAAACTTCATTCAGTTGATGTTTCGAGTTTCCTTCAGTAATTATCCTTGCGGAATTGGTTAAGGCCAACGTTTTTGGGAAGGAAAAAAAATAACACGGTTTCCCCGATATCAGATGACTGATACACTTTTGAGAAAGATGTGATGTTCATCATGTGACTAGCGAGGGACAAAGAAGAAAAGTCCCCGACAGAAATCGAAACTATGACCTTCCGCACACCGGTCGGATGATTCCGTACATCGGTCGGATGATTCCGCACACCGGTCGGATGATTCCGCACACCGGTCGGATGATTCCGCACACCGGTCGGATGATTCCGTACACCGGTCGGATGATTCCGTACACCGGTCGGATGATTCCGTACACCGGTCGGATGATTCCGTACACCGGTCGGATGATTCCGCACACCGGTCGGATGATTCCGTACACCGGTCGGATGATTCCGTACACCGGTCGGATGATTCCGTACACCGGTCGGATGTAATGTTCATCATGTCACGAGCGTGGGACGAAGAAAAATTCTGAGTCCTCGACAGGAATCGAAAGTATGACCTTCCGTGCACCTGTCGGATGTTCTAACCACTGAGCTACGAGAGACTCGTGGCGAGCTAGGCGATAAACTAGGTTCTGTATGACGCTCGTCCTATGTACTGCTAAGACCAGCAATGTTGAAAGCGTCATGTAAGGTGATAAATAAAGAAACTTAAGATGATAAATGTTAAACTCAGTAATGAAATGAGATGGATGTTCATCATCATCATCATCATCATCATCATAGCTTTATTTAAAAACACGGTATCCCATCATTAATTACAAAATGCTCTTCCAGAGAGCCGTGTATACTAAATATTCTCTATAAATACCTAAACATGTTAAAAATTTCTAATTAAAATTACAATACTAATGAATTTTTCTATGTTTACCTATAAGATTAAAACTACTATAAGGCGGCTTTAAAGGATGCGATAGATGGCTCAGATTTGATTTCATTTGATAGGCCATTCCAAAGAACAGCGTCCCGATAGTTAAAGCTACACTTTCCCGCTTCATTTCGGGGTCTATGAACAAACCAATTGTTCAAGTTGTTTCCCAGTTTATAAGAATGAGCATTCGTTATTGGTCGAAAAAGATTTTTTAGACCCTTAGAAGAAAGATTATTTTTAGCTTTATAGACACTAACCGCTAATTGCTTTGAGCGCCTACGTTCAAGAGTGTCCCAGCCAAGGTCATCCAAAATATCAGCAGACCGAATGTCAAAATTAGAGTAGGTAATTATTCTTGCTGCCCTATTTTGCAATTTCTGGAGTCTGTCAGCCAGGCATTTACCCATACAGCCCCACACCTCGCTGCAATAATCTAGATAAGGCAGTATAAGTGCTTCATACATCATTTGTAGTGTTGATGTCGGTGCGAGATCACGAATTCGTTTAAGTGCTCCAAGACCAGCGGAAACTTTCTTGGTAATGGCATCAACTTGTACATGCCAACTTAGAGTCTCGTCAATTTCAACTCCAAGATATCTATGACACTTCACTCTTTTTAGTGGTATTTCATTAATGTTGATCTCAAAATCATGTTCCATGTGATTTAAGTTATAGTGACTAGCTGTAATGAGATACTTAGTTTTATGTTTATCATGTCGATAATATAAGGAGGGACAGCGTTGAATTTGATGGGACATGGCTGCACTACAAGACTGACAAAAATTTCCCATTTATTCGGCAACACCTGAACGTTTATAAACTTTATTCAGGGGCGGATCTAGGGGAGGGGTGCAGGGGGTGCGCACCCCCCCCCCCCCTCCCCCCCTCTGAGATGACCTGCATCTTTCTAATATAACTAGTATTCTTTTAAATTTGTTTACGTCACCCTTCAGTTACGTCATTCCCTAGAGGTGCACCCCCTCCTAAGAAAAATCCTGGATCCGCCCCTGTTCTTTATTATTCGACAAAGCATTTAATAGTGTGAATAAGAACCAAAATGAGTGCAAATGACACGTTATTACACTCTTCTGACCGCGCCATGAATAACACTTTCAAAAACTCAGATTTGGGAGAAGTGCCTCTCGGATAATAACAGATTTATTCAGCGAAAAGTTGTATCATAAGGCTGGGTATTCTATTTTATCATTTAGCTTGAATATATTTCACTATTGTGCACTGACTAACCAAGTTTAATCTAAACAGTACTTCTCAAGAGGTAACCCTGAGGTAGACAAGCATCCCATGTAGGAGGTATACTAAAATGAATACTTCTGTGTGTTCTGAAACCATTTCTAGCAAAACCCCCTTGGCAGAGCCATCTCTATGTTTATCCAAAAGCTAATGATAGCAGACAGCCTAGTCAAGCCGTTCCGATAGCTTCGTGGCACCCGAAGAAACACCAAAGAAGACAAGAAAAGAGTCTGTAAACAAGCGGTCATCTTGGTTAACCTTAGTAACCAGAACAAAAAAAAAACATGTGCTCAGGAAATTTGCACAGTTACCAAGCTTGTTTTGCCCTGAACGAACGGCGGGCAAACGAACGTAGCTGCGCTGAAAACTGCTGAAACTGTGAATTTTTATCAATACACGATGATTCGATAGATAGAAGCAAAGTCTAGCTCATGTTTTGTGGAGCCAATTCTCTGACTTACGTTTTTATTTTAAAAACTTTTTTTTCCCAAAATTTGCTTATCTGCGAGTGGGGCTTATACACCGGTGTTTACGGTATGGCACTTGTTTTGTAGGTTTTTATCGTTCTGGCCCCGGTTGTTCAAAATGTGGATAGCGCTATCCACCGGATAAATCACTGTCCAATGGATAAGTATTAACAAAATTCTTTGTGTTATCCGCTGGAAAGTGATTTATCCGATGGATAGAGCTATCCACCTTTTGAACAACTGGGCGCTGTACATTACAATTACAGCTGGATGTTATTTAATACAGAGGTTTGAGGAGGTCCATAGAAACTTCCAAATTCTTCAGAACATCTTCGGACAACTTCGGACATCTTCAGAATAGATCGGGGTCTCTTCGAATGTGGTCGGCTCGCCTTTGGAAATCCTGGCACTCCCACGAAAAAATTCTCATGCCTGTCACTCGAAAAAAGTTGGCTGGTATAGAAATTACGGTGATATTTCGTCGAATATTCGCGAGAACAAAGAACGAAAAATCAAATCAAACTACAGAGAAGGTAAGCCTTAAAACTGCCGGTTAACGTTTCGTTCAAAACGACTTTTGTAAAACATTAAACTCTGTGGACTGAACGAATAATTTGAACGACTTTCCTAATGCTCTCAACGCGTCAACGGCCTGGATAAAAATCTTGAACGCTTTTTTAAACGCTTCAAACGGCATGGAAGAAAAATTCGCATGTTTTTTCCAACGCTTCGATTGTGTTCATCGAATTTCAAACAAAAAGACTTCTTGGAATAGAATATTTTATTTTTCAATTGACGTGTGTATATTAAAGTAAATAAGTGGGTGGGGAGAGAGAATAGTAATCTATGCACCAATCTTATATGCGTTGCTCTTAATATATGCAGCATGAATAGTGTTCTTGTTTATCATTTGTAATTAAATATGCCATACAAC
Source organism: Cladopsammia gracilis (assembly GCA_022457155.1). Classification (NCBI taxonomy): domain Eukaryota; kingdom Metazoa; phylum Cnidaria; class Anthozoa; order Scleractinia; family Dendrophylliidae; genus Cladopsammia; species Cladopsammia gracilis. The sequence goes on along the minus strand of JAJGOT010000213.1, from coordinate 1,297,643 downwards.
AGGGCTTAAACTTTTTTTTAAATCCTATATCCCATTTACACCTATGCTTAAACATGTTTAAATGTTTAGTTTAAAACAGGTTTAAAGAAATACCTCCTAGCCTCTCTTAATATTTGTAGTGAAATCTTAACTAAAAGAAACCTTATTGACTTTTATTACCATCTCAAGTAGTTTGAGTTATATAGTTTACATTTAAAAAAATTGAAGGTAGAGGCTAAAACGTAGTTAAACTGAACAACGTATAAGGTGGCTCCATTTAACAAATTGATTCCATTTGGCCGTGTGTCTGTTCAGTTATAGATCACAGATGACATCAAAATGTTGTAAGAACAAAAAAGTGGCATACGAGCCGCAGGCGAGTTTGTCACTGATGTTCTTACCACATTTTGACGGCTTCTGTCAGTGGCGGATCCAGGGGGAGGGTCGGGGGGGAGGGCCGGGGGGGGTCCGGACCCCCTTATCAGACCTGTGTCTCCCATGTGGTTCATAAAAATAATAGAATAAAATTGTTTTATACGCAGTTGTTTCACTTCCACCAATTGACTGATTGTCAAGTTTTTGACTTAACAAACGCTTTTCGACTCTCAGAAATGCCGTAAGTGGCATTTTAGACGGTAAAATCGTAAAAATTTTCCGAGGAACATGCACCCGCACCCCCCTTTCAGAAACTCCTGGATCCGCCCCTGTTCTGTGATCTATAACTGAACAGACACACGGCAAAATTGAATCTATTTGTTTTATACAATGAACAGAAAAGTAAAAAAAAAGTAAAATTACGAACTTGCCTCGTAGCGCTCGACTGTTGGAAGATTTGTTCCAGTTTTATGGGTACTTTTCAAGTCGCCAAGAACACTTTTCGTCTTTTTCTTGCTTGTAAACAGCTCCTGCTAAACATTTTTCGAGGCTTTCACTTGCTCAATCCAGAATAATCTCGGAAACATTTTCAAAACTGTGCGCCATGTTGGACAAAACAAAGCAAACAATTTTTCTATGACGTCAGCCGTGCGTCTGTACTCTGATGGATCATAGCCGGCAACGACCAATCACAGAGCGCGTAGTATTCAGTTCATTGTATAAATAGTTATTGACCAGTCTTCAAAATAAATATACACGATCTTATTGCTGTCTTTTGAGAGTTTTGTTTCGCGATACTAGGCATAATATACACATACAGGCAGCTATGGCTTTCTTATTTACGGAGAAGTCAAATTCGGCAGTCTTGTCTCATTACCATGGCAACCAATGATTGAGTTGTTGGGCGATAGACTTGTTGTTCAAGGCTAGCAAACCTCTCAACGGATTTTCTCGGTTTTTACACGGTAAATATTCACGGTATTTGGTGAAACAGAAGAAACATACAGTAAGTCTAATCTGACAAAGCCATATAAAAATCGGTTCATAATTTCGGCAATTCACTCACTTTTTTACGTTTATTAGGTTTGTGTATGTACAAAAATTGTTGCCATTCTTGTGCTCATGTCTCTCGCGCCAAAAACTATATGGAGCCACCTTAAACATTTTTAACCGTTGGTGTGAACGGGACTTAAATTGACTATACTACATGTAGTTTCACAGTGTAACTTAAGGCCTACAGATACATGCCGGATTTTACAAGATATGTCCATTCTAACGCAAGTTATGTTGAACTATGCTACAAAACACTTTAACACTTTTGATCACTTTTATGTAAGAAAATGTATCCTCCAGGTAGATCAGACCTGGGTGAAAATAGTCCAATAGGCGGTCACTCTCGCCCCAGTCTGTCCTGCTAAACGATGTAACATTGCTTTTGAACAAGTCCAGCATTTGTTGTGTAACAATGTTGGACAGGCGGCTAAACATCATTCAACACCGCTTCAACATTGTCAAAAGTTAGCGACTACATCACATATGTTTGATCGAACATGGCATGATAAACGTTCTCACATTGTTGAACCAACAAAATGATGTTCCACAGCAATGTTAGAACGCTTAGCCGGGACTTAAAACGATGCGTGTCACGCGAAGGTGGGACAACGTCGTCTAAAATGACTAAGGCACAGAAACCAAAGCGGAAGAAAAAAACACAAAACAATTGCGTCACCTAGAATGTTAGGAATACTCTCTTGAGAAATTAACACTTTAATGACTCCGTTTCCCGAGGGATCAGTCATTAAGTGATTTGTTATATAGCAACACAAAAACGCAATACAACAACTCTCTCCTCCGCAGAGGCTACTATCAGTAAAGAACAGTAAAAGAGAAAATGGGAGCGCGGGGAACGAGAGATCCCCGCGCGCTTTACTTTTTACCTCTACCCAGCCTCCGCGCGTTTTTTTGCCAAGCGTGGAGCGTGACTGGGAGGCCTCTGCGGAGGAGAGAGATACAACAACACAGTTTGAAAAACGCGCCGAGCACTCGAGGGAAACATCAATCGCATCATAATCATACTAAACACTTAATGACTGGTCCCGAGGGAAACAGTGAATTTTGTTTGCCGAAAATCTCGATGTTTCCCGAGACGAAGTCGAGGGAAACATCGAGTTCGAGGGAAACAAAATTCACTTTTTCTCGAGGGATCAGTCATTAAGTGATTTGTTATATTGCAACACAAAAAAAAAAAAACAGTTTGAAAAACGCGCCGAGCACTCGATCCATCATAATCATGCCACCTTTTGTCACGGTCTGATCACGTGCGCTAGCGGGCAACAGTGCAATGTTACCCTCTGACGTCAAAATTGTTGCCCGCTTTCGCAAATGCTGCCCGCTTAGCACAATTGGCGGGAAACAGTTTGTTTGTTAGATGTCATATGACGATGAATCAACCAATCAACGCGCGCGTTCTATTGAGAAAAACCCCAGCTATATAACAACACCTTTTGTCACGGTTTGATCACGTGCGCTAGCGGACAACAGTGCAATGTTACCCTCTGTCGTCAAAATTGTTGCCTGCTTTCGCAAATGCTGCCTGCTTAGGACAATTGGCGGGAAACAGTTTGTTTGTTAGATGGGAGTTATGTGACCATGAATCAACCAATCAACGCACCCGTTGTATTTAGAAAAACTACAGTATATAACAACGAAGTATATTCTCAGTATATATTCACGCTCACTACACACGAATACTTAATATATACCGTAATGATTCGATTAAGCGCCCTCCTTCCAATAAGCTAATTCGGAGTTCTAAACAACATGTACGCGCGTCGGGATAAAAACAAGCATTAATAAAAAAAATACAATAGAATTCAAATTCAACTATTTTAAATAACAAAAGAAGAGAATAATCTCGGGATAAAAACGCATGCCCACTGAAACTATTCTTCAAACTCCGAACTCGCTTATAAGAGCCCCCTTTCTAATAACCCTACTCCCCCTCCCTTGATCGTGCTTTCGGTTTTTTCTTAATCGCAGAATCGGACGTTGAAGATGCTTTACCAGAAAGTTATCTTTATCGAAGAAAGTGACATTGAAGATATTCAGGTATAATAACGCATTGTATTCTGACTCTGCGAGCCATCATTTGGTACCGTTGTTCTGACCATGTGTACCGTTGTTATAATCGTGTTTAGTAAGACTATGCGAATTTTACATTTTCTATCACTGTTCATTAAAGTGATTTTTCACTCTAGCATATTTTTTGTTAAAATAGAAATAAGCGCCCTTCTTTGAGCTACCAAAAGTAAAATAAAACAAGAGGCTCCTTGCAGCCTTTACTCATGCGCATGCGTAAGAAAATTTTATGAAAAATTTTAAACATCATAAGAAGATGCCCGACATGGAGAAGAGTTACTCCTTTCATTCAGTCATCGTTGTTGTGGACATGAAAGCTGTACTACAATGAAGCCAGTGATTTTTCTAAGTCTTATATATACCAAACGTGAACATAGTAATGTATGTAGGGTTGAAGGAGATTCTGTCGTGACACCTAAGTAACGCTCTTTTACCGGAAGTGAGAATAGCCGGAAGTCACTAAACAGGAAGTGTAAATGGCAAAGAAGTCAACCGGAAGTGCACAATTTAAAATATGCGTGCATAAATTTGCATGCAAAATCGTGACACAAAAAATAAAAATAATAATAATAAAAATAAAAATAATAACAAGGAAAACGGAGCCGAAACCTTACCTCATGCCGCTTCGCGCATGAGTAATAAACAAAAATAAATAAGTGTTTCCGGCGCTAAATCGAATCATTTCGGTGGATTCCATTTTGCCGTAAGTCTGTTCAGTTATAGATTACAGATAACGTCAAAATGTCGTAAGAACAAAAAAGTGGCCAATGAGCCGCAGGGGACTTGGTCACTGATGTGCTGTATGCCTGGATACGGCCCTGGCGTGCGTTTCTCGAAAGTCCCGAAAACTTTTCGGGCCCGAAAAGATGTGTTTTGTGCAGAATGTTTGTCAATAAAAATTTGGTTTTGGTTGATTTTGAAAGCTAAGCAATAAAATCCTACGTTTACTACACACGTTATGCTGGTGTGCAGGCTAAAACCTTCGACGCCATTCTCTAGAAACTAAATTTTAAAAATAGCTTTCGGGCCCGATTTTGAGAAACGTACGCCTGAAACCCTGAAAGAGTCTGTCAAATTGATCATAAAAAACCGGAAATGACAAGGTTTTCCTGGCTGCTTTGTTTCTCGATTGTTTAATTTTAAGCGTACCACGCATAAACATCAGCGCATGTCTCACCGCTGTTATTGTCCTCGTGACAATTTCTCAAGTCTTCTCCAAACCAGATTTGAAACTCTTGCCCAGTAGTCACGGACAATGGAGAGGGAAGGTTGTTAAACACAAGTTCCGTTGCGTTACTATCAACTCCATCAATCTTATAATACGAGTGATTAACGCAACCAGAGCCAGTGATTCGTTTTGATTCCGCCGGCAAAAGAGTAGTCTTGTTCGGGAAAGTTATGAAAGTAGCCAGTCTCGTATGCCTACATCCCCAGTAGGACGCAGGGGAGTGTTTCGCGCACTTTAACGCCCCGCTCAGGTGAACGAGTTTAAACGTGTAGATGAGCCCGCTTTCCGTGATGTTAAACGAACCGTATGAGTCACCACGAGCTTTAAAGCAGACCGGGTCGTCGTTGATCTTCTTCCAATTCTCTGAAAAAAGAAAACGTTCGTTGTGAATTGCGTTACGTTCATTTGCTGTAAGGTCAACTGGCGCGTGAATATATAATTTGTAAGCCAAGAGTATTGTAATGGGGGGGTGGACAGGGGTAAAACATGGGAAAGGAAATGGTGTCGGGGGGATGCACGGTATTCTGATAATAGATTAAAAATATTAAACAAACAGCGGTGATAAACATTTTAAAAACATGCATTTTATGAACTTAACGTTTCGTATGCTAGTCAACATACATTTTCAAAAGTATAACCGTTAAAATATAGGAAGCTATTCATACTGTATCAGTGGGGTCTGGAACCTAGACAGAAAAAAAACATCTGCAGTGGAAATTTAAGACGTTCCTAAAGGAAACTTTCTGTAAATGAAAAATGAAATAAAAAAAAAACTATACTAACTTGTGGTTCCATATTGGAGGTGAAGTGCTGCCACATTTGGAAGCCTTAATTAACCCATTCACTCATGCGAGATTTCTCAGTTTTTAAACAAATCAACGCGAATCGAGGAACGACAATAAACCTGGCAATGCGCACAAGAATAAGAGCGAACATAGACTTGAAAAAACAGTATCTCCCCAGTCTAGAATAATAAGTGTATATCAAAATTTACGCAGACATTTTGGATCACTTTTAGTTGCGATGCCAGGGAAATTAGAGCTGCGAAATGCAAATCTGGTTTTGTTTACAAAAGATCGCTTTCCAGACCAATTCTTGAAATAACAAACACAGGAAAAAGGGCAGCAAATTCTCTCAGTTTAAAGTTTTATTCAAATATATATTAGATTACTCTCAACAGAATACCCGGCCCATTTTCAACGACATAAATCAAGACTGCTACCGCAGTCCGCAGTCCATTATTTACATACCTTATTCGTACTAATTTTCGCGAGGCTTTAATTTCGCGATTTTCGCGATTTGTAAAAAATCGCGAAATTAAAGACTCGCTAAAATAAGGATACGCGAAAATTAAACACGCGAAATTTAATACACTTCTATAATTGCTTTAAGCAATGATTAACTGCGTTTATAGCTACATGGTAATTGTCATCAGTCTATTTATCTTCTATTTCGGCACTTTCTTCATCCGAATCACTCATTTCTTCTTCTTGTACATGTAGCTCTTTTAAAACATCTTTCGTGCAGCCATCAAAATGTTCATTTAGGTCAGGCTCTTTATAATTAGCCAACACAAGCTCTTAGCTCCGTCTGAGGACCCATTTAAAGATATAGACAGTGCACCACAGTAATAATATAGACATTGCACAAGGCTGTATCGGAAGACATACTTAAATTGTATTTCATTATTATTCATCTATAGTTTTGTTCTGTTTCAAGTGTGTTAAGCATTTATAATCATTCGGCAGAACTGTATGGCATAGATATTTAAAATCATATTATTACAATTGACTTTTACAATTGACTTTTATTAAGTACAATATTGCATTAGCATTTGATTGATTTGCAGTATTTTCTTGATTGATTAGTCTAATTATAAACGCTATTTCTATTACCTAATTGCAAATCATTATTGCAAATCAATCGTCATTTAAGTAATCATTCAATAAAAAACGGTTTTCTAAGTCTGTCTTTTGTCAATTTTCGCGAAATTAAATCCCCTAAATTTATCATTTTTTGCAAAATCGCGAAAATTAATGCTCGCAAAATATTCGTGTTCCAAATTCGCGAAATTAAGTGCCCGCGAAAATTAGTACGAATAAGGTAACTGTAACTGACTCCATAACGAAACAAAAGTGCTTACATTCACGCACGCAAACGGACGGGTACTTCACATCCCTGACCTCCACAACGAAACAAAAGTGCTTACATTCACGCAGACGGACGGGTACTTCACATCAACAATAGTAATACCCCCCACCCCCCCCCCCCCCCCTCCACCAACTACATTCACGCAGAGGGGACTGCGTACTGCTAACAAACATCCACCTAGTAATTGCAAGGGCGAGTATCAGAACAGAATTAGGATGGCTGCCCTGTGCGGGCAGCAATAAAGTAACAGCTTTTCGCTGCTGACATTGGCATTCAATGCTGGCTGCAAATCCTGAATAAATAAGGTCTCTTTAACCTTACAATGGTAGTTGGTCTTGCCGGACGTCAAACGTTAAGACGTCAAACGTTAAGTTCACAAAATGCATGTTTTTAAAATGTTGATCATCGCTGTTTGTTTAATATTTTTAATCAAGCTACGATGGCCGAAGACCAAGAGTATATTTCTGATAATAGAGTTTCACTTTTTTTGTTATTGTCTACACATGTCTCAATAAGTGGTTAAAATTTCGTCCTTAAAAATGAAGTCAATGTTATTTTGTATGAACTGCCCAATTTAAGACACTGTCGAAGGGTTGGGGGTAGGGAGATTTTCTCATTTTTTAGTTATTCCGCTTTATGTCGCATATTTTGTAGCTTGGAAGTTCCCTCATTTATTAACTATGTACGATTTATTACTATTTAGTCCGGCGGATAAGTGTCAATTAAGTGCGAATTGTGCATTTTATGATAAAAGCACGAAAACTGTTCAAACTGATTCTATACATCATTAGAACCTTTTTTACAATAACTGTGCTGATTCTTGCGCGCTGATTGGCTATTTTTATTATCTATTTTATTATTAAGAGTACAGTCGTACATGCCCCGGTTGTTCAAAACGTGGGTAGCGCTATCCACGGGATAAATCACTATCCAGTGGATAACACAATTGGTTTTGCTAATGCTTATCCACTGGATAGTGATTTATCCGGTGGATAGTGCTATCCACCTTTTGAACAACCGGGGTTTGATGTATAAAACGATAAAACTGACGTCATCAGCGAATGTCTTTCCAAACTTTTCAGCGCTGCGTTTTTCGTGGCGAGAATTCTTTCACAAATCCAGAATTATTCAATGAGAAAATCGTGCAAAATAGATGAGATGAACCCCAAGAAGCTAAAACACAACCTTAAAACGGAAAGATGAAGATGTTTGTTGAGAATTCGACTACGAGTAGTCCCTCCTTTTTCCTCAGGGATAGTAGAGCGAGCGAAACGCAGGTGCGCTCGCGTTTCGCTCGCTCTACTATCCCTGAGGAAAAATTAAGGAGGGACTACTCGTAGTCCAGTTAAGAATCCAGACTTGAAAATTGGCGGTGAGCAGGATTATAGTGCTGTCGCTGAAATAAGCTTTACCGGAGGTGAACTGAACCGTGTTTCAACGGATTATTTGAGAACAATTTTAACCGGAATAAAGGTTAGTTCCAAAATTCCAATTTTTCTATGTGTTTCTGACTTACTCTACTCAAACTTTTAATTTACGAGCCCGTTTTCTCCGAATCATGGCGATGAAATTCTGGTTTTGTGGCGATCGCATCTTGCCGGCATTTCCTTCCTTCGTTTCAACATCAGTTTTGGCGTTTTGTTATTGTAAAAAAACAAATTGACGTCACTTTTTTATGCGTCTGTCTTCTTCTTAAAGATAAATTTCGTCATAACATTGTCAAAGTTTGCTGTGGATCCACAGCACTTTGACAATGTTATGACGAAATTTATCATCAATAAGAGGACAGACACATAATAAACTGACTTCAATTTGTTAAATAGATTGTAGGCATTCTTTATATACCCAGTGTTAGCCCGGAGATGGGTTTAAGTTTAGAGTATTACAGAAATTATATAAAATGGCCGCAATCAGTTTCCGTAGCTAGTACGACAGCAAAAGTCTCAATAAACGGTAAATTGAGATTTTTATCGTTGTCCACCGTTCAATACCAAGTCTAAAGATTTAAAAAGGTTATATGAAAATGGATTTTGAATATGACTTGAATTAATCACCACAACTCAGAGTGATACTGATAAATATTCTATGCACAGCGAGTTTTTCAACAACTGTTTTATTCTTTTGACAATTTTTGATAATTATTTCTTTCCTATTATGCACTTCCCAGACCACGGTAATAAGTATTTATTTGTGATTTTAAATGTACACCTTACCACGCTTGCAGTCGGTATTCATTTTTTCCGACATGCATTTCTGGTGTTTAGTCGGTTGTTCTGTACCATCACATGTTGTTGCTTTAATGCCGATATAGAAGACTTTGTCAGGCAGGAGAATTAGTCTTTGCCACCTTCATTGACAGATTGTGAGAAGATTATGACTTGGATACTGAATCAAGTCTCTCGCTGGACCGCGCTTCCGTGACTAAAATTGCGAACTGATGACGCTAACGGCTTGATGAACCATTTATGACAAAAATACTGAGAAAATTCACAGGATGTTTACTAAGTTGATGCCAGTTTGATTTCTAAAGTGCTGTGTGTCTCAAGGCGTGCTATACACAAGAATACAGATCACTAAGGGCGTGCGCTTTGGAGTGAGAGGAAGAAATAAGTTACCTGGGAACTGGCACCAGTTTTGACGAGAAAACAGAAAACAAGACAGCGCTTTTCACTCTTCCGTGGTCACTCCGGCTGAGTGATCACGCGATAACCAAGCAGTTTCCTGGCGTAGAAGATGATGATCCGGGAAGCAGATCTGCGGCACCTCTGAGGTGATTAATGAAGGAAATTTAATCCGTCACCTTACACGCATGAGGAGGGCGACACACGGATACTACTGCATGTCGCAGGCGGGGCCAAGCAAAATTGCAAAAAATATCTTTCCTAGAACCGTCAGCACACATGTTGATGTGTCCAGCGACATCAGTTGTCAAGTTGATGAACGGCACAGACTTTACAGATGTAACGCAATGACAAGTGCAACGCATTGCCTGCTTTTCATACGTTTACCGGGTGCGACATCACATCATACGAAAAGAAAAAACCGTACGGTTTGGACTATATAGAGTACGTTTAGACAATATAAAGTTCGTTCCGCCGGCATTACGTGCTCTTCGGCAAGACATCAACAGCTCGGCCATGAACAGAGGAAATTCCTTTTTGCATCGAGAGTTTTGTCCCCGGGCTACTCCCATATAAAAATGACGGGGGTGCTCGTCGTACCTTTTAGGGGTCAAAATTTGTAGATTGGTACCGCTTAGGGTACGAAAATCTAAAATGACCACAGTTAGAATTATCGCGGTACCTTTTAGGGTATTGAGCCAAAAATTAAAATATGACGTGTTGTTTTGAATTGGTACCTCTTAGGGGTAAAACTTCTTTTGAGTTATACCCATCAAACGAGATTCTGGTACCTTTTAGGGTGTTTTTCAAAAATTTACGCTGATGACAACGTGGGCAAAGTCTGGCAAACTTTGTTCACACAGTAAAGCAAAGAAATACAGAATATCCTGCATACACAAGGTGCCCTTTGCTAACACACTCTACGAGCAGCGTTAGACTTAATCAAATGCTCCTAAGAGCCAACCCGTGAATAAGAAATGCTAACGCGTAACGCAATATTGCGGTAAGCTTATGTTTTCACACTGACACGGTTCGATATCTTTTAAAAATTAAACGTTAGGATTTTTGACAAACGCATAAAGAAAAATATAGTACATCACTTTCATAATGTTCAGTCCGAAGAAGAAAGAAAACTGAAAAAACGGAACGGCACGAGCGAGACTCGCACCTGGGGCCTTTCGGCTGTCATTCCGCGTTTTACACCAATCGGCCACCGTGATCACTGACTTGAAACAGGATAAATTTAATTACTTCAAGGCAGATACGCATCAAAAAGCGCCGTCTCAGTTGAAAATTCCTTTTAGATCGATTTTAATGTTGCATTAAAGACTTTCACAGTACCCCCGGCCTAATACTGACCTCCAAAGTTGCCGAAGTAACGCAACCAACACAGGGGAGTGTTATCTAATTCATACACGTGATAGGCACTGCAGGTTTTTACCCTGATTGTCGCCTCACTGTGAAGACCGATAAGAAATTACAGTCGGACTTCTCCTGATGGACACCTCTCTAATGCGGAGCCTCTGTAATACGGACAACGGACACTAAATTTCGGACGCAGAGAGTGAATTCACATAAATGTCACCTCTTTATCACAGAAACTACAGCTATGACAAGGGTAACTAAAATACTTTTTTTCGGAGTCTTATTGCAAGTACTTACTAGTTTGGCAGTGAGCTCGTGTGTACCCAGGCTGACAGGTGCAAACATATCCATTAACCTGGTCAGTACATGTTCCTCCGTTTAAACAAGGATTGCTGGAACATTCGTTGATATCTGCAAATAAAATATTAAATTATTGGAACTGCATTGTCTTGCTTGTAATAAATATTATTATTATCTTTGTTTAACATTATGTTCTGGCTGTTGTCATTGCCGTAATTTCTTCTATTAGGCGGGTCATAACAAATGACCAAGGGCTAACGGAATTATCTCTTCTTCACATTTCCAACACTTTTCTCAGTATCCTTGCAGTTCCCAACAAGGCAGTCTTTTGCACCACTCCAACATTAAATGTTATCCCTAGCTTTTCAATCCACCTATCAAATTCTTTGGTGACACTTCCAAGGGCCCCTATTACTACAGGTACAACCTCCACTTTTTTTAAGTTTCCACAATCTTCCAATCTCTCTCTTCAAATCCTGGTACTTTTCTACTTTTTCCCTTTCTTTTTCCTCTACCCTTACATCAGCTGGTACAGCAATATTGATGATTAACCCCTTTCGCTCTTTCTTGTCAATTACAATTATGTCTGGTCTTCTTGCCTCTATCACGTTGTCACACTGGACATTGATATCCCACAAAACTTTAACTTCTTCATTTTCTACTACTCCTTCTGGGACATGTTATTATTATTATTATTATTATTATTATTATTATTATTATTTATTAGATGTTGTTTAAAGTTTAACACCTCAGAGCTTAATTTGGAATCGGATAGTGGCAATACATCGTAGAACATTTCTGCTCTTTTATAGATGATGAGTGTTTTATTTTTTATTTTAAGAGATCTTTCCGTGAATAAAGATTTTGTCTTCATTGTTATTAATACTGATTGTTGATCACAATTTAATAAAGTTGAAAAGTGTTTTATGGCTATCTCTTGGAACAATCTTAATATATATCACTCAGCCGGTCTATTCATGTCAACAACGGTGCAATTAAATTTTGCTAACTGATTCATGTTGGAAGACGATGAGTAAGAAACAGTTCTTACTTGTTTGGCACTGAGCTCCTGTGTACCCAGGCTGACAGGTGCAAACATATACATTAACCTGGTCAGTACATGTTCCGCCGTTTAAACAAGGATTGTTGGAACATTTGTTGATATCTGCAAATAAAATATTAAATTAATGTGAACTGCATTGTCTTGTTTCCGGTAGAAACTTAAAGCTTAAAGTGCACATGAAGTGAAATTTCACTACCATTTTTGTCTTTTTTTTCGGTAATCTGAAAATATTTTCAGTGATAAAAACTGAGCAAGGCTGATAAACGGTACGGAAACGACTATCTTAAAATAGGTGTTTTAAGAATTATTTTGATGGGAAAATAAGTCACTTGAAGTTGCAGGAACATATTTTAACAAGCGACGCAAGTTGGGCGTATTAGACAAGGGCCTGGTTTCTAGTGACGTCATTAGTGTGTTTACAACTAAGCGCGACTTGTGGAAGGGATCTTTTCGATAAAATATGGCGAAAAGCAGCGCGTATTTTAGCCCCAGGTTCGTCCCCTTCTCCGTTAAGTTTTGTTGGTCGAACACACGAGTGACGTAACAAATACCTTTTAGGCCGCGCTGAAAATGTCGCAAATTTCAGGCCCCGGCGGAGTTTTCAAACTGCTAAAAATAGTGGAACCTCTTCGCGCAAAAGAGAAAAACGATTGCAAAATGAAATAAAGGTGATATAAACAACATACAACCATAAAACAAAACGTAGTGAAATATCACTTCATGTGCACTTTAATTTGGAATGATAGTGGCAATATATCGTACAACACTTCTGCTCTTTTATAGACGATAAGTTTTTATTTTTCATTTTAATAGATGATGTTTCCATTATAAATAGACCTTTTGTCTTCATTGTTATTAATACTGATTGTTGATCACTGACAGGTGCAAACATATCCATTAACCTAGACAGTACATGTTCCTCCGTTTAAACAAGGGTTACTGGAACATTCATTAATTTCAAAAGGAAAGACAAAGTAGTTGTGAAATAACTACCGTGTAGGAGTTTAATTTTTGCGGATTTTGCGCCGCAGAAATATACTCCCGCAGAAAAAATAGTAAATCTTGTTTTAATGGTGTATATCGGCGTAACAGGAACTTTTTAACAGTGAACATATTGCTCTCATAACTCCGAGGCGACCGGCACAACAGTCATCTGTATTTCACGATTCAACTCCACACACGTCCTCTAAAGACTCAGAAACTGTTATCATAATCGACTAATACGTTTTTACAATAACGTACAATAATTTTAGCAGCAGTAGATCTTTATTTAAACTCGGTTAAAAATCTTCAGTTACACCCGGCATAGTAAATCGAACGTTCGGAAATCGAACTCAATCCGTGGATTGAGTTCGATTGAGTTCGGCAATCGAACGAAATCGAACACCGGACTTTCAGTGAGTTCGATTTCCGAACAAATGAATTCAATCGAACAAATCGAACTCAATCGAACTCAATCCATCTGATTGTGTTCGACTGAGTTCCGAACACAATTAACCCTTTAAGTCCCAATCGTACATATTTGTACGAAAATCACTGGTAGTGATTTAAAAATCTGCAGCTTTCACAAATCTACACAAATGATAGTAATGATCTCTTGTTAGGGCAAAGCGATAAGTTTCATAGCATTAACAACCAACCACTTGACTACAACTTTGGATTTCCGCTGCATATGGTTGTTCATTCGGCAGCAAATCCAGAAATGCCCGTTTTCTACTTCCCAGGAAAACAACAAAAAACGCACATCTTTGCATCAATTTCTTTTAATGAAAAAGTAACTCTAAATCCAAAAGTGTACATTTGCAGCTAACTTCTAACCTATTCCTCTGCATCCACTTAGAAAAATTCCCATCAATATTTCAACAGACCGAGCAATTCCCATTCAATCAGAGCTATTCTTGTAAACTTATAATATCCGTATGCACGACCGAAAGGAATTCTGGGTAATGCAACCATACCGGCGGCGTGCAAGTCTACCTACCTCTGTTTGATATATTTTTTATAAGTGTCGAGCCACCCAGACCAACTGGCAAAATATTGCACCGATTGCATTTTTTAGAAGTCAAAACTCGTCCAAATTGCCTTGGTAGGTCTCGAAATCCAACCACAGATGGGCCAGAGAGACAACTTCACTCATGGACCGCCATGTTTTGCTACGGATACTTTTGGCGTTCCAGTCATGGTCAAATCATCTCTCACCTCTGGTTTCTTTCAGACGTTTGCCTCTGCCCACCATTCCAGCTTAATGATGCCAGCCTGGCGGTTTCTGCAGTGAAAAATGACTCGAAAAAGCACTTATAAACCAAATTCTTATCAGATTCGAGTCCGTGTGATCGCTAATCGAGCGAGCAACGGCTGAATACTGACGTCACAATGAAAATTCGAGCCCACGTTGATTTGAAACAGCGTATATTTTTATGTGAGCTATTTGTATGCAGTCACGAAATTCTACAGATTGCCTAGCCCCACAAAACTGCTTTGGGAACCCAAAGAAATTTGGGAGTTAAAGGGTTAAATGGATTGCGTTCGATTGGCTCTTGTAAACCTATACAAGGCAAGCCCAAAGCAAGCCCATCAAAGCAGGTTTTTCTTGAGCTTTTTTACAATTTATTCAATAACAGAAACCCCATTTATAAACTGTCCACGGCAGTTAAGAGAACAGAACAGAACAGAGCAAAGCTATCATTATTCCCGCGGGCGTATTCCAAAATTGTTGTACCCTTTCCTCTTTTAGCTAACTTACAAAAGCGGCAAGACAACTCGAAGGGTTACTTTTATGCAAAAATACAATGACGTCAAAGCGGCATTCCTGGTAGCCTTTTACTACGCATTTGAAGCTTATAATCCACAGCACATCTGAATCCATTTCTGCGGGATTTCTTCGTTTACGAAAAACACGTGCGCTACTTACACTCCGGGCTGAAGTAACTCGAGCTTCCAAGATCTTCTTATGGATATGATTTTCAACGCGTGTTTTACACAAATCATGAGTTCAAAAATCGAACGTTCGATTGGGTTCGATTGATTTTTTTTCTTTTCGGTGAGTTCTATTTCGTTCGATTGCCGAACTCAATCGAACTCAATCCATGAATTGAGTTCGATTGAGTTCGATTGAAATTTAGTTCGATTGGGTTCGATTTACTATGCCGGGAGTTACACCAATAGTATTTTAATTACAATCATTTATAAAAATTAAAATAACTATAAAAACTGATTTACAAGATTGCCGAGTGGGAATCGAATGTTTCAAGTGCGCGGTTGATTTCCTTCTTAAACTGCCCAATTGATCTAATGGCCCTAATATTCTCGTTGTTTATGTTCATGTTGGCGCTAGAACAGCAACCATAACTATGGAAACTATAATTTCTATAATAACTATTTCCGGTAAGGAAGTAAAATTGCAATTTAATACCGATACCGCCTTGTATTTTATTTATACTTGACCAGAAATCCGCAAACATTTCCTCCCAGATTGAAGGCATTCTTTATATAACCTGTGTCTTAATAATATAAAATGGCCGCCATCATTTTTTCCGTACATACGACAGCAAAAGTCTCAATAAACGGTAAATTTTGTGCTTTTTATGTTGTCCACTTTCAATAGCAAGTCCAAAGACTAGAAAAGGTAATATTAAAATGGATTTTGAAATGTCTTCAGTCATCTTTGGGTCATTCTGAATATAAGTTGAATTAATTACCACAACTCAGGGTGATACTGATTAATATTGTATGCACACCGACTTCTTCAACAACTGTTTGATTCTTCTGACAATTTTTGATAATCATTTCTTCCCTATTATGTACTTCCCAGACCACGATAATAAGTATTAACTTGTGATTTTAAATGTACACCTTAACACGCTTGTAGTCGGTATTCATTTTTTCACACGTATTTCTAGTGTTTAGTCGGTTGTTCTGTACCTTACTTGGTGCTTTTTTACCTTGTTGCTTTAATGCCGATATAGAAGACTTTTTCAGGCAGGAGAACTAGTCTTTGCCACCTTCGTTGACAGATTGTGAGAACTATGACTTGGATGAAAATCAAGTCTGTCGCTGGACCGCTTCCGTGACTAAAATTGCGAGCTGATGACGCTAACGGTATAGTGAACCATTTATGACAAAAATACTGAGAAAATTCACAGGATGTTTACTAAGTTGATGCCAGTTTGATTTCTAAAGTGCTATGAGTCTCAAGACGTGCTATACACAAGAATACAGATCGTTAAGGGCGTGCGCTTTGGAGTGGGAGGAAGGAAAAAGTTACCTGGGAACTGGCACCAGTTTTGACGAAAAAACAGAAAACAAGACAGCGCTTTTCACTTTTCCGTGGTCACTCCGGCTGACGTGATCACACCGACGATAACCGAGAAGTTTCCTGGCGTAGTGGTGATGATCCGGAAAGCAGATCTGCGACACCTCTGAGGTGATTAATGAGGAAACTTAATCCGTCACCTTACACTTTTAATATGAAGAGGGCGACTGGGTTAACCCTTTTCCTCCCAAAGTCGCATATGTGTGACGATAAATAAAGCTAACCGACTAGACTCACCGCCATAAGCCTCCACTCTTAGACAGTTCCATTCGTGTTGTTTAGTTGGGTGGAAGCGGATGAATCTTGCAGTTATTTCCACTGGTAACTTGTGTTGGTCAACTGTGTTGCTGTCGCCCGCCCTATGAAATTCCTATAAAATTCAACAGCAGTGATAAACTTAGAGTGGTTTTCAGTTGAGCGTGTAAAGTAATTTCGCGATTGCTTTGGTTTTAAATTACTAAGCTTTGTTTGCTAAAAAAAATCTCGCACCACTTTCTCATCAATCAGAAGCAAAAACCAAAACCAATCGTTATTTGCCTGCACGCGTTTTCCCGCGCTAAATGGCACCGGCCACTTGCCGGCATTTGCTTGTAGTTCTCATTGCTGGATCATTGGATTTTGTTGTCTATGATGGGTCTGAATCATGGCTTTAGTTTTGGTCTCACGACACTTAATTAAAAACCGTTCTATAAGTAAATTGTCATAGGTTTCCTTTGATATAAATATGTCTTGACTTTTCATAATGAAACTTAAAATTGGTCACAATGCTTCTTTGAGCCTCATCAAACAGAAAAACACCAAGCAACGCATTACAGTGATGTTATTTTGTTAGAAGAATAATCAACCACGTTTAAAGAGATACGTTAGAGAGTTCTTTAATTTTTTGTATACATGTAAACGAAATCATACCACTTCCGTGCCATTTCCATCCGTGTATGTTGTCCAAGTGTTCCCGTCAGATGAATACGACAGCTTGAAGTCTGTCACCCATTCATTGCCATTTCTGTCTCCCTGTGTAGCAACGCCACAAAGTAGAACTGTTTTTCCAAGATCAACCCGCAACCAGTCATCAGTCCTGCTAGATCCTTTTGCACACCAGCCATCACCTCTGTCACCGGTGAGTCGACCATATGCTGCCTGATAACGGGTTCCGTGCTGCGTAGAAGCTGTTAGTTGATTATCAGGAATTTTTGATAGGTCTGATATTCCTGCGGGGTACCTGTAGCAAACATCTGCGGATCCTGGAAGTTAACCCGTCTTAGTTTAAAGGTATATCATGGGGATTAACCCTTTTCATCCCAAAGTGGCATATGTGTGACGATAAATAAAGCTAACCGCTCTTAACTATCATTTTGTTATTGTTTGATAGATTTCTGGACAAGTGCTGGACTACCCAGCTTTTGTCAATGTCGAACTTTAACTAAAACAAATTCTTAAAAATGAACTTTTGGGATCATGTGAGTAATTTGCATTTGATGTGACACAGCCACTTTGCTGGTTTGCTATGTAACTAAGTCTCTAAACTTCAAAATGAGCCATAACATTTGAAAATTGATTAAATGAAGCCGAAGTTACAACCAGTTGTTAATATGTGCTGGGTTTTTTGTAAAAAATTATTAGCATCCCGCTAGGAGGAAAAGGATTAACAGCAACTTTTTAACAGTGAACATATTTCTCTCATAACTCCGAGGCGACCAGCACAACAGTCATCTGTATTTCACGATTCAACTCCAGACACGTCCTTTTAAGAACCAGAGACTGTTATCATAATCGACTAATACGTTTTTACAATAACGTACAATAATTTCCTCAGATTTTCTCGTTGTTTATGTTCTGAATCATCTTGGCACTAGAACAGCAACCATAACTAAGCAAACTATAGACACTTCCGGTAAGGAAGTAAAATTGCAACCGCCTGCAATTTTATTAATACTTCACCAGAAATCGTCAAACATTTCCTCCCAGCATAAATTTTCCCTGTCTCGATCCGCAAAAATTTCCTCCCGCAAAACAAATTCAGTCGGCAAACCGCAAAATTTTCCTCCCGCAAAAATTTCCTCGTACACGGTAAAAGAATTAGATACGAAGGAAACTACCCACGTTTGCAATGTGTAGTTAATGACAAGAACACGATTTAGTGGTCTGTGAACAGGACCGGAGCCATATGTTAAATTTCTTGGCCTTTCAGCTTCCGGGGTAGGGGGGAGGGGATTTCTCATCTATTAATTAATCCGCTTTATGTCGCATATTTTGTAGCTTGGGAGTTACTAAAGGATGATTTTTTCAGGTATCCCATGATGCAACGCGAATGAACTATATTATCAACTGAAAATTGCGTGACCAGTCATTTGCCATGGAGTTGCTCGAAGACCTCGAAGCGAGCGCATCGTCCACTGCGTACATTTTAGCAGTCAGACATATATCACATCGTCCAATCTGGCTTGCTGTAGGTTCCTTACGGTATTTAGTACACGTTTGCTTCCCCAAAAAGTAAAGAGAGCGGCGACTTTGTCTATTTATGAACACGGGCAAATTGAAAGGCATCGCCGTGATGAATTAAGACTTCGATTTCCAGATTTCCGGTAGATGAAAAAATATTGCCATCTTCCATATCACTTGTAAAAATATGAACATCGAGCGATTTATTAGCTTCGAACCGAAGGAAAGTGTCAAACGATCATATGATTTGACCAAACTCATAAAAGGGAGCTGCAATTGCACTAAATACGATATTTCCTTCGACTGTAAAATCCAAAACAGAATCTATGCGATCGAAGCGAATTTCAACAAAAACGTTTTGGCGCCGATTTTGACTTAAGGGGACCTTGTACTGCATTTGAAAGAGTCACTCTCCGGGCACTATCAGGCGTAATTATATGCTAAAGTACGAAACACGGCAAAACAGATCAAGGGTTAAAACACAACAAAAAAACGAAGCGGATCAGCCATGCATGCCACTCGAAACAAAGACAACAAGAGGCTAGCTGGTAGCCTGTACTCATGCGCTTGCATAAGAACGTTTTATGGTTTATTTTAACTGGGTCACGCACCCCTTCCCTCTCAACGAATTTTGCGTGACATGTAAGTCTTGTTTTGTTTACATATTATCAGATATCATTTGTTACGACTGAATTTACTGAATTTAAACACGTTTTATAAGCATTTCTCTAAAACTAGCGACAACACAAAGAAAAATTCAATCACAAATTGATATCAACATAAATTCCCATCGAAAAATGTAATTTCTTTTCCGGTGAAGTCCAAATGCCAGTGGCTTGACTCGGCTATTTGAAAACAAGAACGTGATTACGGGCACCGCGAAATCACGAGGTCGCATGTCAACCAATCAGACCAGTGAAAGTCCTCCCGCGGGATACGGGAAACTTTAAAAAAACAAGGCAATTTGTGACTACAAAAAGCGGGACGAAAGCTAAGAAAGGAAACAAGGAAACCTTACCGAAACCTTGACTCATGCCGCTATGCGCATGAGTAAAAATATTGCGATGCATAGACAAACAGGCTCGGATCAAATGATATCTAAGTAAACCTCAATGTACAAAGAAGCCAAATAACGATTTGATTCACCTTTTATCGCGTTGGAAACGAAGAAAACGTCTCGCGAAGATCAGTAAAATTTCGCCACGTCAACTCGCCATCGCAGGAAATTTGACACATCAGGATCGATAATTACGCGCTAGGCGTCATGGGATACCTGAAAAATCCTCCTTTGGAGTTACTATTTAGTTCGGTGGATAAGTGTCAATTAAGTGCGAATTTTGCACTTTATAATAAAAGCACGAAACTTTGTAAACTGATACTAGACATTTAGATTAGAGGCATTCTTTATATAACCTGTGTCTTAATTATATAAAAGGGCCGCCATCATCTTTTCCGTACATGCGACAGCAAAAGTCTCAATAAACAGCAAATTGTGGTTTTTATGTTGTCCACTTTCAATAGCAAAGTCTAAAGATTAAAAAAGGTAATATTAAAATGGATTTTGAAATGTCTTTCAGTCATCTTTGGGTCATTCTGAATATGAGTTGAATTAATTACCACAACTCAGGATGATACTGATTAATATTGTATGCACAGGGACTTCTTCAACAACTGTTTGATTCTTCTGACAATTTTTGATAATCATTTCTTCCCTATTATGTACTTCCCAGACCACGATAATAAGTATTAACTTGTGATTTTAAATGTACACCTTAACACGCTTTCAGTCGGTATTCATTTTTTCACACGTATTTCTAGTGTTTAGTCGGTTGTTCTGTACCAATCTATGTTGTTACTTTAATGCCGATATAGAAGACTTTTTCAGGCAGGAGAACTAGTCTTTGCCACCTTCATTGACAGATTGTGAGAATTATGACTTGGATGAAAATCAAGTCTGTCGCTGGACCGCTTCCGTGACTAAAATTGCGAGCTGATGACGCTAACGGCATAGTGAACCATTTATGACAAAAATACTGAGAAAATTCACGGGATGTTTATTAAGTTGATGCCAGTTTGATTTCTAAAGTGCTATACACAAGAATACAGATCGTTAAGGGCGTGCGCTTTGGAGTGATAGGAAGGAAAAAGTTACCTGGGAACTGGCACCAGTTTTGACGAAAAAACAGAAAACAAGACAGCGCTTTTTACTTTCCCGTGGTCACTTCGGCTGACATGATCACACCGACGATAACCGAGAAGTTTCCTGGCGTAGTGGTGATGATCCGGAAAGCAGATCTGCGACACCTTTGAGGTAATTAATGAGGATATTTAATCCGTCACCTTACACTTATGAGTAGGGCGACGGGGTTAACCCTTTTCCTCCTTAAGTCGCATATGTGTGACGATAAATAAAGCTAACCGACTAGACTCACCGCCATAAGCCTCCACTCTTAGACAGTTCCATTCGTGTTGTTTAGTTGGGTGGAAACGGATGAATCTTGCAGTTACTTCCACTGGTAACTTGTGTTGGTCAACTGTGTTGCTGTCGCCCGCCCTATGAAATTCCTATAAAATCCAACAGTAGTGAGAAATTGATAACTTAGAGTGGTTTTCAATTGAGCGTGTAAAGTAATTTCGCGATTGCTTTTGTTTTAAATTACTAAGCTTTGTTTGCAAAAAAAAATCTCACCACTTTCTCATCAATCAGAAGCAAAAACCAAAACCAATCGTTATTTACCTGCACGCGTTTTCCCGCGCTAAATGGCACCGGCCACTTGCCGGCATTTGCTTGTAGTTCTCATTGCTGGATCATTGGATTTTGTTGTCTATGATGGGTCTGAATTATGGCTTTAGTTTTGGTCTCACGACACTTAATTAAAAACCGTTCTATAAGTAAATTGTCACAGGTTTCCTTTGATATAAATATGTCTTGACTTTTCATAATGATACTTAAAATTGGTCACAATGCTTCTTTGAGCCTCATCAAACAGAAAAACACCAAGCAACGCATTACAGTGATGTTATTTTGTTAGAAGAATAATCAACCACGTTTAAAGAGATACGTTAGAGAGTTCTTTAATTTTTTGTATACATGTAAACGAAATCATACCACTTCCGTGCCATTTCCATCCGTGTATGTTGTCCAAGTGTTCCCGTCATGATCAGATGAATACGACAGCTTGAAGTCTGTCACCCATTCATTGCCATTTCTGTCTCCCTGTGTAGCAACGCCACAAAGTAGAACTGTTTTTCCAAGATCAACCTCCAACCAGTCATCAGTCCTGCTAGATTCATTTGCACACCAGCCATCACCTCTATCACCGTTGAGTCGACCATATGCTGCCTGATAACCGCTATCGTACTGCGTAGAAGCTGTTAGTTGATTATCATGAATTTTTGATAGGTCTGATATTCCTGCGGGGTACCTGTAGCAAACATCTGCGGATCCTGGAAGTTAACACGTCTTAGTTTAAAGGTATATCATGGGAAATTACCCTTTTCCTCCCAAAGTGGCATATGTGTGACGATAAATAAATCTAACCGCTCTTAACTATCTTTTTGTTTACTTATTGTTTGATAGTTTTCTGGACAAATGCTTGACTACCCAGCTTTTGTCAATGACGAACTTTAACTAAAAAGAAAATTCTTAAAAATGAACTTTTGGGATCATGTGAGTAATTTGCATTTGAGATGACACAGCCACTTTGCTGGATTGCTATGTAACTAAGTCTCTAAACTTTAAAATGACCCATAACATTGTAAAATTGATTAAATGAAGCCGAAGTTACAACCAGTTGTTTAATGATGTGCTGTTTTTTTTTTTTGCAAAGATTTATTAGCATCCCGCTAGAAGTTATAGGGTTAACAGGAACATTTTAACAGTGAACATATTTCTCTTATAACTCCGAGGCGACCGGCACAACAGTCATCTGTATTTCACGATTTAACTCCAGACACGTCCTTTTAAGAACCAGAGACTGTTATCATAATCGAGTAATACGTTTTTACAATAACGTACAATATTTCACTCAGATTTTCTCGTTGTTCATGTTCTGAATCATCTTGGCGCTAGAACAGCAACCATAACTATGGAAACTATGGAAACTTCCGGTAAGGAAGTAAAATTGCAACCGCCTCGAATTTTATTAATACTTGACCAGAAATCCTCAAACATTTCCTCCCAGCAGAAATTTTCCCTGTCTCGATCCGCAAAAATTTCCTCCCATGCGCAAAACGAATTCAGTCGGCAAACCGCAAAATTTTCCTCCCGCAAAAATTTCCTCGTACACGGTAAAAGAATTAGATACGAAGGAAACTACCCACGTTTGCAATGAGTAATTAATGACAAGAACACGATTTAGTGGTCTGTAAACAGGACCGGAGCCACATATTAAATTTCTTGGCCTTTCAGCTTCCGTGGTAGGGGGGACTTTCTCATCTATTACTTAATCCGCTTTATGTCGCATATTTTGTAGTTTGGGAGTTTCCTCCTTTATTAATTATGTAAGATTTATTACTATTTAGTTCGGTGGATAAGAGTCAATTAAGTGCGAATTGTGCACTTTATGATAAAAGCACGAAACTTTGCAAACTGATACTAATATCATTTAGATTGGAGGCATTCTTTATATAACCTGTGTCTTAATTATAATATATATAGTTAGCCTTAGCCTAACAGCGGCGCCCTCTGAAGACCCTCTGAACAAGCTTAACTAAGATGAAACTTAACTTTGGTGAAAGGTCGGAAGCACAAGAATTAAGATTGACGACCGGGCTATTTTTCAATTTTAGCAATTCTGAAAAGCAGTATTACCCGACCGTCTGCACAGTACATTTAGACCGTACAAAAGTTCACAAAAACAACTTTTTCTCTGTCTAGAATAACTATTATGACTATTTTCCGAATAAAATAGAGTCGTTGCTTGTCAAAAAATGCCCGAGAAACTGATTTGCCAAAATACACAAACATATTTGCATAAGGCGACGCGAGTATAAAATCTAAGTCTTGTTTTGTTTACATAAAATCGCTTTTCAATCTATGTAATGAATGAACAAACACATAAAAATGGACAACACAATCTTCTTTCGAAAAATTTTATTGAAATCTCAATTAGTTTATGTTTAGAAGCAAAACGCGTACAATTACAGCGCATCGAGGCCGAGCCGTGTCTTCGATGAAATTCAAGAAATTAAAATACAACTGAATTTAAGCTCTACTTTTTTTTATACAATTCTCCAAAATTAACGAGAACACAAACAAAATGTCAATCACAGATTGATATCAAGATAAATTCCCATCGAAAAATGTAATTTGTTTTACCTTTAAGTCCCTCCGGGACCTCCGGCGACTACTGTACTTGGAAATTCTTTAAACCTCCGCTTTGGTGCTGAAATCCGTAAAACGAACCCATCTCTTCGCATTGCTAAAAACGTATATAGTTTCTCGAAGCAAGATTTTATACCTGAAAGCTCTTCTTTTTCCACTAAAGCGGCTTCTGAGTATCCCTTAATTAGTATCCCTGTCTTGAGTAGCAAACCGCGAAAAACTGCAGGGAAATAACGACTTTTATTATATCTCTTAGTCAGTACGCGCGCTGTGATTGGTCAATTTAGCGGGCCGTATTTTACAGTACGGCCCGCTAAATTTGAGAGTCTCAGCATCAGGCCTAACACAAGCTTACAAAAGTTGTTTTCTACATTAAAAATTATCCAGAGGAAACGTTTGAAGCTATAAGTGGGTTAACATGCCAGGTTGCAAAAACTCTCCGATGAAATTAAAATATAACTTTAGCAAAAAACTGATTAGCTGCGAATCAAAAAGCATTGACAATTTTCTCGAGTAAAGCTTTTTTGTTTTGGTATTTAGGTTTTAGGCTGTAAGTTATAAAAACTCGAGTAACACGGCAAATTCGTTTAACTCTTACAATTTAATTAAGCATTAACAAAACAGTCTTTCTTCGTAAGAAAATGTCTCTATGAAAAACATAAAGCTGCAAAACAACTTGAAACGACTTCCATCGGCAAAACTTAAATTAAGCTTAACTTGGTTTGATCAAGTTTTTGTCTGGTTATAAACTTAAGTTCAGAGTTATCGTTTGTGGCAGTGGCTCTAATAAGAACAGACTTGAAGCTACAAAATTATGCTAAAAGTGTACCTTGATTCCTCAGCGAAATTTTTGTCCTAGTAGTGGAGTCCATGAAAACAATTTTGCGTATTCGCAAATACGCTCTTGCTGCAGCTCACGCTGAAAATTTGTCAGGTGCGATTGAAATTCAAACTCATCGACGCACAAAGTAAGGCATGAAGCCACTAAAGCACGCAAAAAGCCAAAAACAACTTGCAGTATTTGATGACGAGATATTTTCAGTGTCCTTTTAGAAGTTTGAGAGTTTCTTCGTTCACCGCTGTAGACCGAAGTGCTGCCACATTTTCCCGTTTGACAAACACGTTTTATCGCGGCGTTTTCATTCTTCTTTTCCTCGCTTGTCTTCGCCAGTAACTAAGAATCCTTTTCAAAGAAAACTACCTTATGTCAGGTTTCCGTCGTCCTACCGAACACATGGAAGATTAAATTAATTCGTTTATAGAGTTTTCATTCAAGAGCCACGCAAGTTCACGCCGAATCGAGGACCGATCACACTATTTTCAAAGCCAATAAAATTTGCTCTTTGCTTTCTTGTGACGTACGTCAGTCAAATGAAGCCGTCTATCTTTTGACTTGAAAGGTTTTCCTTTTCCGATTTAGAGATATAATAAATATCTTACTAACCTCGTTTTCTCGGTCCGTTCTGTAAATTACGGCCTTTGTTTTTCCCCTTCGATTTATGGCCCGCGCGGTTCGCGCTTGGGTCATAAATCGAAGGGGAAAAACGCGGGCCGTAATTTACAGTACGGCCCTCGAACTCGGTTAGTAAGAGGTATTTAATTCTCCGCTAAACACAACAAAAGAACTAAAGTGTTTACCGAGCTCGCGGCTGTGTGGCCACGCGAAAAACAAAGCCTTGCTTTCAAGATCCCGGATGTTGTTCCAACACCGCGGGCGGACGGGCAAACACGCGTCCGCGAAACATTCCGCTAGCCATGACCATGAAAAATGACGGGCACAGTTCTATGAGTATGGTGCTCCGGCGGGCCTTCGGCCCGCGGGCTCCGCTATAAAATAGCCGCCATAATTTTTTTCCGTACATACGACAGCAGTAGTCTCAATAAACGGTAAATTGTGGTTTTTATGTTGTCCACTTTCAATAGCAAAGTCTAAAGATTAAAAAAGGTAATTGATTAAAATGGATTTTGAAATGTCTTCAGTCATCTTTGCGTCATTCTGAATATGAGTTGAATTAATTACCATAACTCAGGGTGATATTGATGAATATTGTATGCACGCCGACTTCTTCAACAACTGTTTGATTCTTCTGACAATTTTTGATAATCATTTCTTCTCTATTATGTACTTCCCAGACCACGATAATAAGTATTAACTTGTGATTTTAAATGTACACCTTAACACGCTTGTAGTCGGTATTCATTTTTTCACACGTATTTCTAGTCATCGTCAGTGTTTTGTAGGTTGTTCTGTACCAATCTATGTTGTTACTTTAATGCCGCTATAGAAGACTTTTTCAGGCAGGAGAACTAGTCTTTGCCACCTTCATTGACAGATTGTGAGAATTATGACTTGGATGAAAATCAAGTCTGTCGTTGGACCGCTTCCGTGACTAAAATTGCGAGCTGATGACGCTAACGGCATAGTGAACCATTTATGACAAAAATACGGAGAAAATTCACGGGATGTTTACTAAGTTGATGCCAGTTTGATTTCTAAAGTGCTATGAGTCTCAAGATGTGCTGTACACAAGAATACAGATCGTTAAGGGCGTGCGCTTTGGACTGAGAGGAAGGAAAAAGTTACCTGGGAACTGGCACCAGTTTTGACGAAAAAACAGAAAACAAGACAAAGCTTTTCACTTTTCCGTGGTCACTCCGGCTGACATGATCACACCGACGATAACTGAGAAGTTTCCTGGCGTAGTGGTGATGATCCGGAAAGCAGATCTGCGACACCTCGGAGGTAATTAATGAGGATATTTAATCCGTCACCTTACACTTATGAGTAGGGCGACTGGGTTAACCCTTTTCCTCCGTAAGTCGTATATGTGTGACGATAAATAAAGCTAACCGATTAGACTCACCGCCATAAGCCTCCACTCTTAGACAGTTCCATTTGTGTTGTTTAGTTGGGTGGAAGCGGATGAATCTTGCAGTTACTTCCACTGGTAACTTGTGTTGGTCAACTGTGTTGCTGTCGCCCGCCCTATGAAATTCCTATAACATCCAACAGCAGTGATACATTGATAACTTAGAGTGGTTTTTAATTGAGCGTGTAAAGTAATTTCGCGATTGCTTTGGCTTTAAATTACTAAGTTTTGTTTGCTAAAAAAAATCTCGCACCACTTTCTCATCAATCGGAAGCAAAAATCACTGACCAATCGTTACTTGCCTGCACGCGTTTTCCCGCGCTAAATGGCACCGGCCACTTGCCGGCATTTGCTTGTAGTTCTCATTGCTGGATCATTGGATTTTGCTGTCTATGATGGGTCTGAATTATGGCTTCAGTTTTGGTCTCACGACACTTAATTAAAAACCGTTCTATAAGTAAATTGTCACAGGTTTCCTTTGATATAAATATGTCTTGACTTTTCATAATGATACTTAAAATTGGTCACAATGCTTCTTTGAGCCTCATCAAACAGAAAAACACCAAGCAACGCATTACAGTGATGTTATTTTGTTAGAAGAATAATCAACCACGTTTAAAGAGATACGTTAGAGAGTTCTTTAATTTTTTGTATACATGTAAACGAAATCATACCACTTCCGTGCCATTTCCATCCGTGTATGTTGTCCAAGTGTTCCCGTCAGATGAATACGACAGCTTGAAGTCTGTCACCCATTCATTGCCATTTCTGTCTCCCTGTGTAGCAACGCCACAAAGTAGAACTGTTTTTCCAAGATCAACCTGCAACCAGTCATCAGTCCTGCTAGGTTCATTTGCACACCAGCCATCACCTCTGTCACCGTTGAGTCGACCATATGCTGCCTGATAACCGCTACCGAACTGCGTAGAAGCTGTTAGCTGATTATCAGGAATTTTTGATAGGTCTGATATTCCTGCGGGGTACCTGTAGCAAACATCTGCGGATCGTGGAAGTTAACACGTCTTAGTTTAAAGGTATATCATGGGGATTAACCCTTTTCAGCCCAAAGTGGCATATGTGTGGCGATTAATAATGCTAACCGCTCTCAACTATCTTTTTGTTTACTTACTGTTCTGGACAAATGCAGGACTACCCAGCTTTTGTCAATGACGAACTTTAATTAAAAAAAAAAATAATAAAAATGAACTTTCGGGATCAAGTGAATAATTTGCATTTGATGTGACACAGCCACTTGCTGGATTGCTATGTAACTAAGTCTCTAAACTTCAAAATGAGCCATAACATTTGAATATTGATTAAATGAAGCCGAAGTTACAACCAGTTGTTAATATGTGCTTTTTTTTATTAGGATCCCGCTGGGAGGAAAAGGGTTAAGCAAAATTGCAAAAACATCTTTCACAGAACCGTCGGCACACATGTTGTTGTTTTCGGCGTCATCAGTTGTCAAGTAGGCGAACGGCACAGACAAGTGCAGTGCAACGCATTGCCTGCTTTTCATGCGCTTACCGGGTGTGACATCACATCAAGTAATACGAAAAGAAGAAACCGTACGGTTTGGACAATTTAGAGTAGGTCTTAGACAATATAAAGTTCGTTCCGCCGGCATTACGTGCTCTTGCAAGGCATCAATAGCTCGGTCATGAACAGAGGAAATTCCTTTTTGCATCGAGAGATTTGACAAGCTGTTGTATTATACCGCTGATATACTGCTGATATACCGCTGATGACATCATGGGCAAAGCCTAGCAACCTCTATTCACATAGAAAAGCAAAGAAATAGAGAATATCCTGCATGCACAAGATGACCTCTGCTAACACACTCAACGAGCAGCGTTAGACTAAAAAAAGGAATAGGAGACATATGCGTGCATTCTACATCATGCCATGTTGTTATAATGAAATGTGCGTGTACTAAAGGTTGAAGAACACGTGGTTATAAATTATCAACTAGCAGTAATCACAGATTAACAGAGTGCGTGCGACATGTTTGTTACAACAGCTGAAAGAAAAAGTATTGATGTTTGTCGGAAATTGGTTCATTTCAATATTTTCATTCATTGATGTTATCAAGTGATTTAGTTTGACAAGTAGCAAATTAAGTATATCAGCTTCCGTAAGGCTTTTAAATATGCAAAGTGTAGGACTAGAATGAACGCGTTTTCGGGATCGGTGAACATTGTGACTAAGGAGCCAGGGACTTTGGGATTAAATCATTCTTACTTGAGAATTGTCGTGGACTTCTTGTGCCAAACGGGGGCGTTCGCGACACATTAAGAAAAACAAGCAAGTGTCGTCTCAGGTAATTTCACCATACGTATAAATATTATTCAAAATGGCGCAGATTTTGCACATCGCCCGCCCGCCCGTCCACCCAAAACATCTCGATTCTTTTCGCCGGCAAAATCACGTGATAGGTGACCACAGGAACCCCAAGATTAGGACTGCGTTCTTCTATCGTCGAACGCAACAACTGTGCACTGAAAACTTAAAGATTTCAATCTCACGAGCTCTCAGAAAATAGAACGGTACTGGTTGAAGTAATAACAGAGAGATTAAGCATTTTGTATTTTTTTCCAGCGAACTGCAGGGATGGTCACGGCACAGCCACCGTTTTATAGGTGAGGAGACCTGTTCTCGCGTTTTGTGCGACGGAACATTTCCCGTTTGCGATATAAGCTGGTGTTTGCCGTTTTGCTGTTGCGGTAACGAAATTTGCTACAATCTCGGAATTAGCACCTTCCCTCCCCCCGATTCAATGATGGATTCGCGCGATTTCTCGAGCTCCGTCCGGTCACATTTTAAGTTGTTTTGAGCAGTGTTTCCCACACTACGGTCAGCATTGTTAATGTTACAGAGTACCTTCAGATCGAAAATTTATTGAAATTTTTTTTGACGTCAAAATATAGTTTACAGAATGAACTTTCATCCAAAAAAAATTATCGAAAAATAGTGAAAATTGACGGAGAAATGACGGTATAACTTTTGTGGGCGGAGTTTGTTTATGAAGCGATATGTTTCTTTAAGCGCTGTTTTCTCAAAGTTAATTTTTCGCTTGTTGGGGACACTTTAAAGAGCTACAACTCAAAGGAAATTTGTTCGATTTTCCTCAAATTTGGACAGAAGCTAGGCTAACATATAATCAACAAAACTATGTCGGCGAATTTCTTATTTCGGAAAACTTTTTCGTCAAGAGCTATTTCCGTGCGATCATTCCAATTTATTATCCCTTTTTCGAAAATATTCTGTAACTTTTCACTGCAATTGAATATGGGAAATCGCCGACACGTGTTTTTAGCGCTTCATGTCCGGAAATCCGAGAATAAATCAAATTAGCAAAATACAAATCCGAGAATAAATCAAATTAGCAAAATACTCAACGCTTTGAGTTATAGCGTTTTAAAGCTGATTCGGACGTTCAAATTTAGACGTCGTAAAAAATTCAACAATTCATTTTATTACCAAATAGTTTCCATATTTAGATAGCCAGCTCTATAAGCTTTAATTTGATATCTGGGTTTAGGTATATTAAGTGTAATCTTAAGACGCTAGAGCTGTTATACTGGAGACACTCCCGAAGGTACACTGTAACCTTAAGAACATGGTAGCTCCGGCATGGGTCTGTGGAGGGACAAGTGTGAAAATTAACTCAGTCAGTGATGGGATAGAAAAAAGTTATTTACCTTAAAAAAATGTTCGTAATTTTGTAATCTTCAGGAACAATGTAACGAATAAATGCCATTAAAATGAAAAGTCAACTTTAGAGCGACCTTTTTTTCTCCTCTTCTTATTTTGAAAAGTCTGACTGGTGGCCATTTTGAATAATATGTTCTCCGAGTTGCCACGCCCTGACTCACTGCTTACACGGAACATATCCTGATTGCCTCCAATATTTAAAATGTTACATGTGATGTCTACTTATAACGTGCCAAGTGTAATGCTTTTACTATCGTAAAGTGCACAAAATTTTCACCGGATACCGTATTTATTCGATTAAGCGCCCAACCTCGAATAAGCGCCCACCTCGTGGGTAGGAATAGGTAGCGATAACAACAGCAACGGCACCAAATTCAAATCATTTTTTTTTCAAAATCGAGTTTACCAAGCTGCCACGTTATCTCCAACTGCTTAGAAATTTAGTCTGCCCTGGAAAGCGAAGTCCGCGGGCGTGCATTCCAGTCTGTAGACGCACTGATTTGTTCAACAGAGATGTTATTCTTTTCCATACCTAGGGTATCTTGGCATTCTGTAATTTATAGAATATAGTGTTTCGCTTATTTATTACTAAATACAAAGTATCCACCCCTTAACGAGAGTATGTCTTCCGTGACATCATCATCATCATCATCATCATTATTATCATCATTCGTCTCTCCGTATTGGAGAATAGGGTTACATTATGCAATTTTAAAAGCCAAAAAAAGGTTCAGCGAAATCAACCCAGGCTTGGGTTCTGTTCTAGTGTACGGGACCACAAAGGAGTTCACATTGTATTTCGTTTCAGCAGGAGTCGAGCTTCTGCATTCAGTGATTTTAGTCCAGAGTTTTTTCTGGAGTATTGTAATGTATCGATCATTTCGAGCAGTACCCATGCCCCCGGACAATTGTGGGGCATTTGATGACGTTATAGTCCCAGGGGTGGTGCATTCGCAATCTTATCGCGACTCGGGGATCGGGCATTTTCTACCTAGTGGCGACTCCCGGGCATTTAACATGCACCCTCGTGTTTCGATTTCGTATTTGCCTTTGTTTAAAAATCAGACATGGCATCGTTTAAAGTCTATAAAGTTAAGTCTTAGATCTTCTTATTATATGTCACACATATTTTGCATTCAAAACTAACCTTTACATGATTCTCCGTCTTTAATAAACCCAGGATCGCAATCGCAACGGAATGAACCAGGTACATTCACGCATTGGGAGTTTGGCGGACAGTTGTCATAGCTGTAAGAGCTGTCGAGTTCACATTCATCGTTATCTGTGAAGACATAGAAAGTATTTAGAATTAAAACAGATCTAACGATGGTTCAAAACTATACATGTAAGAAAGAAAACCCTGAATATCAACTAAGAAGTACTGTAACGTCAGCAAGTTAGTAGTTTGCTTTCAAGACTGACCTATGCAGACAGCAGCGTGTTTAATATACCCAGAAAGACAATCACAACTTACGGTATGATCCAGGCCCATTCACACATTTCATGCCAGAGTTGTACATTTCGAGATCGCCGCATTCATCAATATCTGTAACGATTTATTAAGAAAGAGACGGAAAACTAAGATTAACGAAGTACAAGCCAAGTAACAGTAAATGAGAGACAGCTAAGATGAAAATCTGTGAAGTTTCTGCGGCATGTACAGTTTATAAGGAATTAAGTTGTGCAGTGCAGGCAAAGTTTGGTCGCGAACAAGCACTGAGTTTAATTTATAACCAAAAGAATTGGGGTTTTGAGCCGGTATATACCTCACTACAGGCAATCTACTTAGCAATTTCCCACTGAGCTGTGGAGGATCTATGTTCAACAAGGATTTACAATAAGTTGTAACCTTTATTGCATTGGATTCTTTGGATATTTAGTTCTTTTCTGTGAATTTTAACGGCAGATCACAATCATGGCTGTAAGTAAGACAAGCCGATCGCTGCATGATAAAGAATGGCAATTTTTCTTAATGATTTAAATTTTTTTAAAATTAATTTTATTTGATCAAGAATGTTTTAAGACTAATGCATTTATTATTATTATTATTATTATTATTATTATTGTTTTGCTATAATTGAAGATTAGCGATAAAAAATCGCGACGTTTCGACTTCTCCGAGGTCATTTTCAAGTGGATGTTAAAATACAGAATTAGCATAAATATATTACAGTATAAAAACATAAGAATGTAGAGAACGCTAAAATGTGGTAAAATATGTAAATATAGGTGATAAAAATTACATAAAAACAATTAAACTAATAAATAAATAAAATAAGCGTTAAAGGACTTTCTAAACAAATTACTTAGCGCGGATTGAGTCGCACTGTTTATTCAGTGTTCGCTTGAGTTCTTTGATAAAAAGAATTTCAAAAATAAGACAATCAAATTTGTTCTGACACTTCTTTAAAATCTTTATAGCAAAATCTTTTACTAAAAAACTATTATTATTATCATTTAGAAATTCCATCGGTTATTGGTTTTGCCTCCTCTATCTTACCATTACAATCATTCCCTTTAGCATCATATTCATATCCCTCACGACATATACATCTATAACCTTTGTCAGAGAACCCTACTTGACACAGGTTATTCTCTCCTGGGCAAGGGTCTCCGTGAGCGTGACAAACATTCTGGACGAAAAGCAAATAAAAAACAAATCAAATCATGAATGGATGTTATTTTTTCTCGGTATATCACCCAACCTACCTACCCATTCTACCCAACCTACCCACCCAACTTACCCACCAAACCTACCTACCCAACCTACCCAACTTACCCACCAAACCTACCCACCCAGCCTACCCACACAACTTACCCACCCACCCAGCCTACCCACCCAACTTACCCACCAAACCTACCCACCCAACCTACCCACACAACTTACCCACCCACCCAACCTACCCACCCAACTTACCCACCAAACCTACCCACCCAACCTACCCACTCAACCTACCTACCCAACCTACCCACCCAACCTACCCCAACCTACCCATGCACCCAACCTACTATAATTCCTCGGGACTCGCTTGTGCAATGAAATTCTATTCTAGAGTCGTACCTCGTGGCTCTGAGCGACTACCTCAGCTGTTATTAACGCCCGCGGCTATTTTTAACACTGATGTTTCACTGTTGACGTCCCTGAGGCGAGCGCTTAAGACATTGGATAAGCCAGACTGGAGCAACATTGTACGATTGCATAGATTTTGCATTAGGTGTAGGGAAACGTGTCATAACCCAAAGGACTCGCGCGATTTATCATCATCCTCATCATCATTAACATCATCATCAACATCGTTATCATCATCATCATCGTCATCATCGTTATCATCGTCATCATCAACATCATCAACATCACATTCACCATGATCACCATAATCATAATAATAATAATAATAATAATAATAAGAGTGAAAGAAAAGAATGGAAAGTGACATTGCACTTCTGAGGAAACATTTAAGTAAGATTGAAATGTGGTACACAGGTAGATGGACGAATGCAAGAGAAAATGAGATGTTCCTAGAAAGGAAGTACAACATTAAAAAGAAGGGATTTAGAGTTGTTACGGAACAACTTAAACAAAGAATTCTTTCCATGAGGACCAAGGTGAAACTATATTCTGACAGGGTTGAGCAGTTCCAACAAAATAAGCTTTTTGCATCAAACCAGCGACAGTTCTTCCGGAACCTTGAGGGAAACACAGGTGATATGACATCTCCAAATGCAGAGGAAGCAAGATATTTTTGGCACAATATTTGAGGAAAAGCTTGTGAGCCACAACACTGAGGTTAGAACAGGTGAAAAGGCCACCAAATTGGAAAGCACCCGGTCCTGATGGTATCCAAAGTTTCTGGATCAAGAAATTCAGTTCATTGCATGAGAGACTGGCAGAACACATTAATGCTTGTGTGAACCAAGGTATGGTACCAAACTGGATGGTGGATGGTAGGGACGTGCTTCTCATGAAAGATAAGACAAAGGGTCCATTGGTGGGGAAATATCGGCCAATAGCTTGCCTTAACCTGCTATGGAAGATTTTGACAGGGATATTCAGCATGAAAACATACGAACGTCTAAACAACAACAACTTGCTAAGGGTTGAACAGAAAGGATGCCGAAAGAAATCCTTAGGAACTAAGTACCACCTGGTGATTGACAAGACTGTCCTCAGGAATTGTAAAAAGCGCAGGACAAATCACTGCATGGCTTGGATTGACTTCAAAAAAGCTTATGATATGGTGCCTCATTCCTGGATCATCGCCACCCTGAATATGTTTGGAATTGCTGACAACTTGGTTAATCTAATGTTATCAAGTATGCCCCATTGGAAGGTTACGTTGTTCTCAAATGACCAGTTCCTTGGAGACGTGAACATTAGGAGAGGGATTTTCCAGGGGGATTCCTTTTCACCGCTGTTGTTTGTTCTGGCCCTGATCCCTGTCGCTATGGTCCTACGGAAGGCTGACATGGGCTATAAACTTGGAAGAGATGCAGCAACCCTCGACCACTTATTCTTCATGGACGATCTAAAGCTACTTGCAAAGTCAGAGAATGAGATTGACTCTCTCGTGCACACAGTGCGAGTGTGCAGTAGTGACAGAGGGATGGAGTTTAGCATCAAAAGTGTGCTGTGATAACCATCAAAAGAGGAAAGCGATCCCATTGCCGTAGGATACAGCTACCAACAAATGAGGAAATAACAAGCCCGGAAGAGAGTGGCTACAAGTACCTTGGTGTTCTTGAACTGGACGATATTCTCCACATAAAGATGAAAGAAAAGGTACAGAGCACTTACCTTACAAGATTGAAGCTCTTATTGAAATCAAAACTCCATGCCAGGAATTTCATAACTGCGATAAACATATGGGCAGTCGCTGTGGTTAGATATAGTGCGCCATCCTGAATTGGACGAAGTTGGAGGTGAATAAGTGTCATAAGTTGACAGGAAAACCAGGAAGATGTTGACAATGCATGGCGCACTACATCCCAGTCAAGTGTCAACCGTCTCTATATGAAGAGGAATGTTGGTGGGTGGGGACTACTATCTGTTAGTGAATGTATTGAAAAAATGAACGGAGAATGCTTAACCATTATCTTGCAAACAGCGAAGAAGAGAAATGAATGAGTGAGAAAAAAGAAGCAATCCGAGAGAAGAAGCTGCATGGTCAGTTTGAAAGAGAAACTGAGGAGAAAAAGACTGACATGTCATGGAACTGGCTAGCCAAGGGTGACGTGAAGATAGAGACGAAGAGCTTGCTGATAGCAGCCCAACACCAGGCATTGAACACAAACGCAGTGAAGAAGGATATCTTTAACATCAGTGGAAGCAACAAGTGCCGATTATGCGGGGGAAAGGTGGAAAGTGTTACCCATCTTGTCTGTGCGTGGAAAATGCTAGCACAGAAAGAATATAAACACCGCCATGACAAAGTCTGCCCAAACCTTCACTGGTTACTTTGTAAGAAGTATGGCTACCAGGTCAGCGATCACTGGTACCAGCATTCTCCAGAGAGGTTCCTGGAAGATGAAGACAAGCCTAAGATCTTATGGGACTTCGACTTTATGACAGACAAGGAGCTTGAACATCAGAGGCCTGACATTGTAGTCTTCAAAAAAGACCCACCCACGCGAATACCACTTGATTGATGTTGCAATCCCTGGGGACGAAAAATATCGCAGTGAAGGAAGTTGAAAAAATTACTAACTATGCAGAGGTTGAGGTTACAAGGATGTGGGGGCTACCTTCCTTAAAGGTGAAGGTTATTCCAGTTATAGTCGGAGCATTGGGCTCTATCCCAGTGAAACGAAAGAGCTATCTAGACCAACTGGATGGACATTGACCACAACATCAGTGTTCTCCAGAAATCTGCATTGTTGGGAACAGCGCACATCCTGAGGAAAGTACTTTCTGTCTGAGGTCCTTGTTGTGACTTGACAGTTGGAACATTTACAAGAACTGCAGAATTACTGTGCGAACTCTAGACAAAAACAAAGCAAGTTTTATTTAAGCTTAAGCGTACCTGAGTTTTGAAGTTTTTGCCACTTTGATAACAACAACAAATGGCGAGAGTTCAAATTTGCTTGCACATTTGGCGATTTAACTTTCTCCAGTTAAACGTATATTTTTCCTTTCAGCAAAATCTGTCAAAGTTCTTTTCTTTGGGTCCGCAGAAATCCGCATTTTTTCAGTGAAGTGATGGAGCTTTAAACCCTTTTGTCGCAAACTGGCCTGCAGGCGCCTAGTTAATCCAACATTTGACACAAATAATCGCTTCCTGTTTGGCGTAAAATGCTGTAATTCACCCGTAGAATTCCTTTCTTAGGTATCTTCCGATTTCATTCCTTTTTTATAACAGAATCTCCGGCGAAACATGCGAGCGCTGCGTTTGTAAATTTTCTTCAAAATCCGGCCGAGCGAACTGAATGCAACGACGACGCGCTCAACCAATCACGACTGAGAAATTTTGATGCTCGACCAATCAGGAGCGAGTAATTTCGCCCTCAATTAAGAAAAAAATGCCCTCTTCGTCAGCCAATCAGCATCCAGTAATTTTGCCCTCTATATTATAAAAAACATAAGAGGCACTGTCCAGGAAAGTGCCCGACTCAAGGGGTACTTTTAACGTCGTTTCTTTCGAACACCTCGGCATTAGCAACATCATCAGCATCAACATCGTAATCAACGTAAACGTCAACATCATCATCATCAACATTGTCATCATCATCATCATCATCATCATCATCATCATCAATACCCAACATTATCATAATCATCACCATTACCATAACCATCATCAACATCATCAACATATAAACTCTTGTTATTAGGCCATCGTAACTTAATCAAAAATAAAACACAAACAGCGGTGAGAAACATGGTAAGCCAACGCATTTTCGTATGCTAAACAGCATACATTTTCAAAAATAACTGTTATAGTGTTTGAAAACTGTTTATACAGTTCAAAATAGGGATTTGAAACCAAGATGAAGAAAAAACAATTTAATAATATTGAGTACAGACTGTCAGTCCTAAGAAGCTACAGCTAATAAAGCAACAGCTTCTCACTGCTCACGTTAAAAGGAAATGATGAAATTGAAAAATTGAAAAATTGAAAATTGAAAATTGAAAATTGAA
Organism: Cladopsammia gracilis; assembly: GCA_022457155.1. NCBI lineage: Eukaryota > Metazoa > Cnidaria > Anthozoa > Scleractinia > Dendrophylliidae > Cladopsammia > Cladopsammia gracilis. The sequence continues at coordinate 1,259,627 of JAJGOT010000213.1, read as the reverse complement.
AATTGAAAATTGAAAATTGAAAATTGAAAATTGAAAATTGAAAATTGAAAATTGAAAATTGAAAATTGAAAATTGAAAATTGAAAATTGAAAATTGAAAATTGAAAATTGAAAATTGAAAATTGAAAATTGAAAATTGAAAATTGAAAATTGAAAATTGAAAATTGAAAATTGAAAATTGAAAATTGAAAATTGAAAATTGAAAATTGAAATTGAAATTAAAATCGAAAGTTGATTGTTGAAATGTTCGAAATGTTCGGTTTGAAAAGTTTCAAGATCGTCACTAAAAGTGGTCCGTGTACCTTCCGTCCATTCCATTTTTATAAAAATCAAAAATGGAAAAATCAAAAATGAAAATCGTTATTTGAGATTATTGAATTCAAGAAAAATCAAAATTAAATGTCTGTTTTCAATTTTCGTCATTTTCCATCAAAACAAAAATTAAAAATGGTTTTACTATTTCGATTTTCATTCTTTCCAACTAAATCAAAATCGAAAATCGACACTGATTTATCTAAAATTTATCTATATAAAAAAATAAAGTCTTGGTTCCCTATACCCTTTTTTCAATCAAATGGATCTAAAACACACCATATCGTGACTGACAAATCGGAAATCAAAAACCAACTTTCAATTTTCGTTTGGATGAAAAATCAAAAATTGAAAATTGACAAAAATACCCTCGAGGGGAGGGCAGGGAAAAATGCCCATATAATAGGCTCGGTTACTAAGCAAACAAAGATGGCGGCCAAGGAATGCCTAAAATGTTCTCAAACCCAAAGAGAAGAGCTCTGCAATCATAGCTACGGGTCCAAAACCTTTCTGGATGCACTGTTCTGCCGTGGTCAGATTGCAGAGATATTTCTGAAGACTTATCAAATATTAAAATGCCAAGGACAACTGAAACGGTGAGTTTGTCTTGGTCCTCTGAATCTCCCAATTATAAGCTTACTGTACTTGAAGCTAGGGAAAAACCCAAATCATAATAAGTAAACTTAACTAAATATAGCGTTCTTGCTGTTACCTTTGAAGACTACTGTCTTTATAATGTCCCCGGTCCGTGTACCTTCCGTCCATTCCATTTTTATATAAATCAAAAATGGAAAAATCAAAAATGAAAATCATTATTTCAGATTATTGAATTCAAGAAAAAGCAAAATTGAGTGTCTGTTTTCAATTTTCGTCACTTTCCATCAAAACAAAAATTAAAAATGGTTTTACTATTTCGATTTTCATTCTTTCCAAATAAATCAAAATCGAAAATCGACACTGATTTATCTAAAATTTATCTGTGTAAAAAAATGAAGTCTTGGTTCCCTATACCCTTTTTCAATCAAATGGATCTAAAACACACCATATCGTGACTGACAAATCGGAAATCAAAAATCAACTTTCAATTTTAGTTTGGATGAAAAATCAAAAATTGAAAATTGACAAAAATACCCTCGAGGGGAGGGCAGGGAAAAATGCCCATATACTAGGCTCGGTTACTAAGCAAACAAAGATGGCGGCCAAGGAATGCCTAAAATGTTCTCAATCCAAAGAGAAGAGCTCTGCAATCATAGCTACGGGTCCAAAACCTTTCCAGATGCACTGTTCTGTCGTGGTCAGACTTCAGAGATATTTCTGGAGACTTAGCAAATATTGAAATGCCAAGAACAACTGAAACGGTGAGTTTGTCTAGGTCCCCTGAGTCTCCCAATTATACTGTACTTGAAGCTAGGGAAAAACCCAAATCATAATAATTAAATGTGGCCTTCTTCCTGTCACCTTTGAATACTATTGTTTTTATAATGTCCACCCCCCCCCCCCCCTTTTTTTTAGGCGATCTGACGTATAATTTAATATATTATGGAAGAAAGGAATCAAATTATTCACATTTAAGTCTATATACTAGCCTGTAAACAGGCTCCTTTTGGGGGGTATATTAAGGCCCCGTCCACACGTATCCGGATATTTTTTAATCCGCAACTTTTTTGTTGCGGATTAGAAAATATTCGCGTCCACAGGTAACGTATTTGAATCGTATTTGCCCGAATTCGCCGGATACGTGTGGATGGAAGGTCAATCCGCAACAAAAAAAGTTGCGGATTCAAAAATATCCGGATAAGTGTGGACGGGGCCTAAATGTATTGGGTTGAAAATGGAGCCTGTTGACAGGCTACGTCTATACCAATAAGGCGAATCATTTTGTGACGTCATTGTTTACATATTGTGACCTCATTGTTTGCTCCATAATAAACATAAGTAATGAATGGGTTACTGTGTTCTCCTGGAGCTCTCGGGAATCATTGAAAGAGGTGTTATTTGGCCCAGATTTAACTTGATTTTTTATTCCTTGTCAAAATCACCATAGATTATCACATACACTGTACTCATATTTTTTAATCAATTTCATCTTCACAGGAAACAGAAACCAATGCAACGTGCATGAACAACAATGGGATATACAAAATGGACTTAAAACCTTTACCTGTAAACTAGTTGTGGTAGTGGTGTACTTTTCAGTTATTGTGAATTAGAGAAATTTATATTTAATTTACTTTAAGTCAGTCTACAATGTCTATAAATATGTAATGTTAAATAACAATAATGTTAACATTTGTATGTTTAAACCAAAACACTCATAGTTATCAGTAAATCTACCACTTAAGGTAATCATTTAAATTTATGTTTCTCCGAATTTCTGCAAGGCATTCGGAGAGCATAAATTTTGCCAGTGCTGATACCTAATTCATTTATTCTGGTTCTATAGTGAAACTTCACTTTTCTGGCAGGTTCTTTGAAAATGGTTTCATGAAAAGTATTTAACGACAGGAATTGATACATTATCCTTGGCTATAATACTAGGTCTGAGAACAGATATTCTTTCCCACACACAACAATACTTCCACTTTCTTGTTGCTAGATATTTTATCTGGACTTGTAAAATGCAACAGAAAATCCCAAACATAGAAGGGTTTCCAAGTTTCCTGGCATCTTTCAGCGATTTAAAAAAAAAACGGCTCTTCAAATCGTTAAACCTTTTATTGTAAAAGCAAGTTTTTTAAATGAGCTTTGAAAGAAAAGATGAATGGAACACTACAGTGTACAACTGGTCCTTTAAAATATTTAAGCTGACGATATATAAGTATTGTAACATTGAATATTGAATTGTACATATTGTATATAACAGAAGCTTATCACGTTATGAGCTTCTGATATAAGTATAGCATTGTATTGTAAGTAGTGTAAGCATTGCATTGTAAGTAGTGTGAGTACTGTATTGTACGTATTGTAAGTAGAGTATCGTATTGCAAGTAATGTAAACATTGCACTGTAAGTAGCATAAATATTATATTGCAATTAAATGCGAGTATCACATTTAAAAAAAGGGAGTAATCATTTAGCCTTATGTAGCATGATCCATGAGACAACTTCATATAAAATCTTGGAAGAACAATTTAAAAATAGGAAAAAAGGCTATTCTGCTCATAAGACAGTAATGAGATATTTTAATAATTATTAAAATATATGTTGTTGGGGCACAACATATATATATATAAATAAGGCTAGTTATATTATAAGGAACTGCCTTTTTCACATAACAAATGTAAATTATAAATCATAATAAATATTTTAAAAATAAAAATGTCATTATATTGCAAGAACAGTAGTGTACAAAGTCTGTTTTACAAAATGTGAAATGCATCTTCTTGGATCATATAACTAACAAGAGGCTCCCAGCAGCCTTTACTCATGCGCATGCGTAAGTTAGTTTTATGATATATTTTAAACATGATAAGAAGATGTCCAACATGGCGAAGAGTACTCCTTTCATTCAGTCATCGTTCCTGCAAACCACGTTGTTTACTATTGATTGTTTTGGAAATGAAGGCTGTACCACAATGAAGGGAATGATTCTTCTAAGTCTTATATATACCAAACATGAACATTGCTAATGTAAGTAGGGTTGTAGGAGACGCTGTCGTGACACTTGAGTAACGCTGTTTTACCGGAAGTGAGAGTAGCCGGAAGTCACTAAACAGGAATTAAGTGTAGTGGCAAAGCTATAAACCAGAAGTGTACAATTAAAAATATGCGTGCATAAATTTGCATGCAAAATCGTGACACAAAAAATAAAAATTATAATAAAAATAATAACAAGAAAAACGGAGCCGAAACCTTACCTCATGCCGCTTCGTGCATGAGTAATTATTCTATTATTGCACTCAACTTAGGATTTGTATTTATGAATACTCTGTGAAATGAAATGAATATAGCATATAAGTGACATCCATCAAATTGATTAACAACAGTACTTATATTTGTGATCTCTATATAGTGAAATGGCCCTCCTGAAATTAGTTAAAGGCCCACCTTCACCCAAAATGCTGTGCGCGCCGTGATCACTTTCAGTGCTGCATTTCGTGTAACACGAAATTCATGCTTGAATGCGTGCAACCAATCAGATCACGCGTATGAACAGTGGAGCATTTCAAAACAAAAACAAACGACCGCAACGTTTTTGGGTGAAGGTGGGCCTATATGCGCGCTTTAACCCTATTCGGCCTGAGGGGGGGGGGGGGGGGGGGGCACAAAGTGCCTGCGCTAACTTTTAACATTCATAACTTCTTTAATATGTATTCAAACGCCATCAAACTTTGTGACTTTTCCTGAAATTTATCTGGCAACAATTTGATATGACAATTTTTTGATCATGTGACTTGATGTTTCCATGGCAACAAGATTTTGACAGCCATGTTTTTTTGAAATTTGCATATTTATACCTTTGAATGAAGAAAAACAATGTTTATTGATAAAAGTTTTATATTTTTACGTCATTTAGCGTTTATTTATTGGTTTTGATTAATTTTGAGTGAATTTGGACTGTTTTTAAGAGGTTTTAAAAAATTTCAGAAATCCAAGATGGCGGATCCAAGATGGCGGCCGTATAACTAATTACCTAATAACTACGTCATATGACGTCATCGCTCCATTGTGCGGACCGCAAAGGAGACAGTTTTGGACGTACTATGTACACGCTAGGTTTCATTGTCATAGCCTTAATGTTCTTGAAGTTACGAGGGGGGGGGCACAATGTGCCGCCCCAGACTCAGAAACTAAAAAAAAGCCCAGGATGAATAGGGTGAAGTCATTGTTTACTACTTTATAAAAAATGTCATTGAGATTAGGAAAATTGATATTGAATTCATTTGAGTGTCTTAAGGCTATTATGTCTTGGCCACTTAAAGGGTCAGTGCTAAACTCTGGCCAGAAGGTTAGCTGTCCCCCTCTATCTTCATAGTACTTTACGGCTTCATCTCTTGTTGGGACTAGCTAGTCCCTCAGTAATGGGATCTATTTTCTCATTTTGGGCCTGTAAATCATTTGGTGTGCCTTTTCCTGCAATACAGAAATACAAGGCTCAGCAAAAAAAGCTCTAAAATATCCCCACATTTTCTAAATACACGTATCTTCACATTTTCTAAATATCCCGGAAACGTCTAAATATTTAAAAAAAATATCCCGATATTTGTAGCTAGGCCTAGTTATTGGTGTCTAATACATCTGGATTGTGTCTTTAAGTTGTTCCAGTTTTAAAGTACATAGAGTGCAATAAACTGTTTGAAAAACAGCTTTTTCTTATGGGGCAAACAACGAGGTCACAAGATGATCCGCCTTATTGGTATGGACGTAGCCTGTGAACAGGCTCCATTTTCAACCCTATACACTTATTACATTTAATATAACCCCCAAAAGGAGCCTGTTTACAGGCTAGTATATAGACTTACATGTAAATAATTCGATTCCTTTCTTCCACAAAATAATTATAAGCCAGATCGCCTAAAAAAAAGGGGGGGGGTTACATTATAAAGACAATAGTATTCAAAGGTGACAGGAAGAACGCTACATTTAATTATTATGATTTGGGTTTTTCCCTGGATTCAAGCCTTCAAGTAGGTAGGTACTTCATGTAAGCCTACGTATAATGTCCCGAGGGTATGACTCAGAGGACCTAGACAAACTCACCGTTTCGGTTGTTCTTGAAATTTTAATACTTGATAAGTCTCCAGAAATATCTCTGCAGTCTGACCACGACAGAACAGAGCATCCGGAAAGGTTTTGGACCCGTAGCCATGATTTGTGGAGCTCTTCTCTTTGGATTGAGAACATTTTAGGCATTCGTTGGCCGCCATCTTGTTTACTTAGTAACCGAGCCTAACATATGGGCATTTATCCCTACCCTCCCCTCGAGGGTATTTTTGTCAATTTTCAATTTTTGATTTTTCATCCAAACGAAAATTGAAAGTTGATTTTTGATTTCCGATTTGTCAGTCACGATATGGTGTGTTTTAGATCCATTTGATTGAAAAAGGGTATAGGGAACCAAGCCTTCATTTTTTTACACAGATAAATTTTAGATAAATCAGTGTCGATTTTCGATTTTGATTTAGTTGGAAAGAATGAAAATTGAAATAGTAAAACCATTTTTAATTTTTGTTTTGATGGAAAATGACGAAAATTGAAAACAGACATTTCATTTTGATTTTTCTTGAATTCAATAATCTCAAATAATGATTTTCATTTTTGATTTTTCAATTTTTGATTTTTATAAAAATGGAATGGACGGAAGGTACACGGACCTAGTTAGACTTACATGCATGTAAATAATTCGATTCCTTTCTTCCACAAAATAATTATACGCCAGATCGCCTAAAAAAAAGGGGGGGGGGGGACGGTCCGTGTACCTTCCGTCCATTCCATTTTTATAAAAATCAAAAATGGAAAAATCAAAAATGAAAATCATTTTTTGAGATTATTGAATTCAAGAAAAATCAAAATGAAATGTCTGTTTTCAATTTTCGTCACTTTCCATCAAAACAAAAATTAAAAATGGTTTTACTATTTCGATTTTCATTCTTTCCAAATAAATCAAAATCGAAAATCGACACTCATTTATCTAAAATTTATCTGTGTAAAAAAATGAAGTCTTGGTTCCCTATACCCTTTTTCAATCAAATGGATCTAAAACACACCATATCGTGACTGACAAATCGGAAATCAAAAATCAACTTTCAATTTTCGTTTGGATGAAAAATCAAAAATTGAAAATTGACAAAAATACACTCGGGGGGGGGGGGTAGGGATAAATGCCATATGTTAGGCTCGGTTACTAAGTAAACAAGATGGTGGCCAACGAATGCCTAAAAAGTTCTCAATCCAAAGAGAAGAGCTCCACAAATCATGGCTACGGGTCCAAAACCTTTCCGGATGCACTGTTCTGCCGTGGTCAGACTGCAGAGATATTTCTGGAGACTTATCAAGTATTAAAATTTCAAGAACAACCGAAACGGTGAGTTTGTCTAGGTCCTCTGAGTCTCCCAACTGCACGTACTTGAAGGCTTGAATCTATGGAAAAACCCAAATCATAATAATTAAATATAGCGTTCTTCCTATCACCTTTGAATACTATTGTCTTTATAATGTTCCCCATCCCCTTTTTTAGGCGATCTGGCGTATAATTATTTTATGGAAGAAAGAATCGAATTATTTACATGTAAGTCTATATACTATCCTGTAAACAGGCTCCTTTTGGGGGTTATATTAAAAGTATTGGGTTGAAAATGGACCCTGTTCACAGGCTACGTCCATACCAATAAGGCGGATCATCTTGTGACCTCATTGTTTGCCCCATAAGAAAAAGCTGTTTTTCAAACAGTTTCAGTAGATATAGAAGAAGGGTTCTGGCACACTTTCAAAATCGTAGCATATTAACACAAAACAGAAATTGACGTCAGTTGACGTTCAATTTTAGCAATACATGAGATGATTGATTTTCTGCTCGTTCGCATACGTAAAACAAAAACAAGTCAATTAACATGTGTTATGTTAAATTTAACAAAATGAGGAGGAATTTGATTTGTCATATTTTACGTTCGCGAACGAACAGAAAATTGGGGAACGACAATCATTTTTTATTGTTGTTGAATTTAACATAAAATAAAATAAAATTTTGTTTTGTGTTAACTTGCTACGATTTTGAAAGTGTGCCAGAACCCTTCTTCTATATCTACTACTTTTTTTCCCCTCATATTCACCACAAAAAAACATACCATTTTAGAATATTTCACTCCGATAAAATCTGGCGATGGCAACTCTCTCAAAAAATCTCACTGAAAATTTCATCTCAATCTCCAATGACCAATAGCCAAAGTCATTACTCCATCATCCATCACAACTCTCTTGTCATCATCAGCACACAAAGCCATTTTCCAAATTTGCTCAGTGAAAATCTCATGCAGATGTGACCGGAGAGAAACATTTTTCATTGGAGGAAATTTTTCACCATGAAGAACGCGTACAAAATCTTCATGCGAAATCCTATTTTTCACCACATTCTTTTTTGTTCCCTTTGCTTTCTTGATTCCTTTTCCCTCATCTATCTTGATGGAATAACATTTTGGTCTCAACCCAACAAATTCACGAATGATTTTGCCTCCTGCTTCATCTTTAAACATTCCTAAAATTTTCTTGTTCTTCCCAACAGGAAAGCCATTTTCTACAGCGAAATGATCTTTCGGGTATGCTGATGTGTCAAACCATTTCTCAACATCTCCAGCAGTGTCAGCGAAGAAATCATCCGTTTCAATCTCCAAAATCAGGGAATCTGTGTCAGAATAGAGAACTTTGACTTTCTCCCACTTTTTTTTCACATAACCATAATGAAATTTGAACATGTGAATTTTGGAGAGATCGAGAATGGCTGCTCCAACAAAAATTGGTTTGTTCAAAATAACTTTTGTTTTCCTCATGTGAATAGCAGCCACTTTCTCTCCAAATTTGGTTGCGTGTTTAAAGTTGATCTTTTTCACCAACTTTGCTTTTTTCTTCCTATCATTCACCAGTTTCATGTTAATTCTATTCCTAACATTTTCCATGGTTTTCCCATAAACAGCATTGCTTGCCAGTTTGGAAAGATCTTTCTCAAAATCATTTTTGGCGGCTGTTCTCAGTTTCGTATTCCATTCAATGAAAGGTTTCATGAAAGCTTCTTCTCGAAATCCAATTCCTCTCCAAATCTTTTTCAGTTTCATTCCCAGGGAAAGAAAAAATTTCAAACTCCTTCCATCCAAAACCATTTTCTCTTTATCTTTGAGATTGGGAATCAACTTACAGAATCCATTTACCTCCAGCAATTCTGGAGCCAAAGGAAAATCATTGTGGAAATCATGCAATTCATCTGGATATTCCAAGTCAACTTCCAGGACACATCCATGACCTTCTGAATCAACAATCTTCTCCCAATTCTTCAAAACTCCTTCACTCAACCATTCAAATCCTCCCACAGGGAGTGGTTCCACCATCGCAGTTGGATAAAGAGAATTTGCATCGAGATAAACGATGAACTTTGATGGTTGGGAAGGATCAAAATCTTCCATGAATTTGTTGTTTGCTCGAGAAAATCTGTGAAAGACTGTGGAAACTCCTCCACGAATTTGTCTTTCAAAAAAACGAACCATTTCTATATTTTCTTCGCAAATCAATTCCAACTCAACTCCTGTCATTTTCAACATAGCATCCCAAAAGAAAGAGGGGGCAGTCAAAAACCATGCGGGGTCCAATAGATAGTTTTCCATCAAAACTTTCCTGAAATTTTCCACAACATCTGCCAGGAGAAAAACATCCGTTTTGAGATAAAGATCGTGATATTCTCCCAGATTTGACATTTCAAATTTTTTCCAGACATTTTCAGCGTGAGCGAAATCTTCATCTGAAATTTCTTCTCCAGACAACTGGGAGAAAAAGGCATCTTTCCCAGGAAGCTCACAATTAAATTTTTCAAATGAATCCATGAATTCATAGGGAAAAACTCCTTTTCTGGAAAGTAAATTAACATCCTCTGGGAAAAATCTTTTCAAGCAATGCAACTCATCTTTCCCCAAATTTCCAACAAGATTTGCTAAAGAAGAATTCATAAATTTCAGGGAGTCAACAAAGCGAATTTCATGTTTCAAATCATGTTTTTTTCCCTCTTCATCTTCAAATGTTCCCCAAACAATTTTCAGGGAGAAAGAAACATATTTTTCATCATTGTTTGGGATTGCATCAATCTCTCCAAATTCATTTGTCATGTTTTTGATGAAAAGATGGGAATCATATCCATCCAAATTGTGAATGAAGACTGGAGTGAAATCTGGCACTTTCGCTTGCAAATTACAATATTCATGAGCAGCTCCGCGAAATTCTCCAGTCAGATGACAATGATCAGCAACTTTTTTTTCCACAATCTTTTTCCTGCAAAGCCAACAAATATCAGTTTTCTCAAATGCTTCCTTTTCTCCTTTCTTCCAAAGAATTCTCTTCCAATTTTTTCTCAGCATTGGTCTTCGCACATCATTTAGAATCCATTTCACCTGATCAACTAATTTCTCCAGAAATTCTCTCCCAACATCATCTCCTTCTTTTCCACGAAAGAAAACTGGGGAGAAATCAACCCCAACTCGGCTCACAGGAAGAAAACAAAAGCTGCAGGGAATATGATGTTGAATTTGCGTTGTTTTTTCCCCAATTTGTTTTTCTGTTTTTTTCAAAATTGACTCAAAATCAGCGTAGATGACAAAGGGAACGGTTGTTGCGCATGCCACTTTCTTGAATTTCATGATTGATTCTGCTGGAGGGAGAACAGCTTTCACTCCATCATCCGTGCAAAATTCTTGATGAACATCGAGTGATTCTTTGGAGTTGAATGAATTGAGGCAACCATCACAAACATGCCTTTGGTTTTTGTTCTTAGAATCTTCTCCAAACCACAAACGATTTAAATTATTCACCAAAGCGAAATGTTCATTTTCTCCGTTTTTCAGTTTGAAAAGAATCACATGATTCTCTTTCTTTTCCCTTGCTTTTCTCAAAGTCGCGATGTTCCCCTCAACAACCCCCAAGACATTCACAGAAATGTTATTTTGTCTTTCAAATCGATCAATGTCTCGCCATGAAATGGGGAATGAAATTCCTTCCCAATTGAATTCCTCCTCGCATTGTTTTCTCAACAAAGGAGTTATTCTTTGTGGATTTTTCTCCACTGGATTTTTCCATCTTCCCATGCACCACTTGTAGCATTCATCATCATTTTCATTTTGCATGTTTGTCAAAGCTTTTTTAGCAGCAAGCCAATCAGGAAGTGGAATGAATTTTCCAACAGTCATTTCATCCAGATGAATTTCTAATCTTTCAACTCGCAAGAATCTCCAGTTGCTTCTTCCCCTTTGGAAATTCCGCATGTTTTCCAACATCCATTCATTCATTTTTTTCAGCAATTGTTCCAAGTCAGTTCCTTCAAAAACTTCTTCAACCGGGGAAGAAAAGAAGGCGTCATTTTCAATGGATGTTTCCTCTGCCAAATTATGAGAAATCATTCTGCAAACCAAAACCATTTTCACTTTGAACCCAAAATGTTTCTTCAGAATTGCCATCACATTTCCTGTCACGTTCTTCAAGAATCCTTCTGCGGAATATCCGTCTTTTCCCTGGACAACAAAAGTCGATCCACCCAACCCTGGTTTTTCTTCAATATCAAATTCAGGTTTCTTCAACATCTCTCCAATTTTCGCATTCAACTTCAACAGTTTTTCCCGAGTTCTTTCCTTCAGATTCCAATCAACTCTTTTCTTTATCTTTCCAAACCAATCATTCATTGAATCAAGGGATGACTCAACAACTGTCGAGACTCTTTCTGGAAGAATTCTTTGAATAGCTGATTTCACCGCAGGAAAAGATGTTTTCTTGATGATTTTTCTCTGTGGGTTTTGCAGCTCTTTTTCCAGATCGGCTTTTTTCATCCGGGAGAATCCCACCATTCCTTCCGAACGTGCACGATCTCTTAATTCTTTCAGGGTTGGCATTTTGAATGAAAAAAGAAAAAATATTTTTTCTCCATTCAAAAATGAAGTTTTCGATTCAGGAAGAAGGAAAAGAAAAACAAACTTTTTTCACATTCAAAGAAGCCAGTGAAAAAACTGGACTCCCTTCCAAGGTGATTTTCCGAGTTCTCAAATCAGGGAACATCAAGTATTTCAGAAGAGCCGATCAAAAAGTGTTCTGGATTCAGGATGAAGAAGACACACCATTCATCCAGATTGATGGGGAAGATTTTTTCACCGCAGAGGAAATTCAGGAACGATTTGGGTTATCACGCACAGTTTTTTTCAATCAACTCTGCAAGAAAAAAACACATTTTCTGGATTCACAGGAGAAATCTCACGAAGTCACTTGGGCTTCTCCCAGATTGGAGCAGCTTATCCATTACACGAGAGTGAAGGCTGCAGATGAAAAATTTCTTCATGCTCGGGCAAGAAAAGGAGCCTCCAAATCTTCCACCACCAAACAGTTTGATATGAACAAATGCGTTGAAGATTTTCAAGCCACGTTTTGAATTTTTTCTTCATTGGAGAAAAAATGTCAAGTGAAAACAAATCCACTCCTCAGAAAGAGGCTGAAAAAATTCAAGAAGATTTGATCTGGGAAAAAGCGTGTGACGCAGAAAGAAACTTTCAAAAAGCGGTTGACATGGCAACTGGTTTTCTCCCAGTCCGACTGGAAGAGGATCGCAAGTTCATGGAAAAATGGATTTTTCACGATTTAATTTATTTTTTATCTCCTCCCAAAAAATGAATCCCGAGAAAATATCTATCCCCGACTGCTCACTCGGAGACCCCGTGAAAAAATCTTCTGGAAAAATTAATTTCTGCCTTCTCCCCTGCCTCCACATGGACTCACGGTTCAAAGTGAAACTCCAAACCAAATTCAAGATTTTCGCTCATCAAGGTGACTCGTTTTCTCTGGGAATCACTCTTCCGGAAGAAAACATCGAATTTTTCAAAGATTTGGAAAAACATCTCAACTCTGCTGCGATGAAAAAGAAGCAGGCAATCAAAGAGATTTCCCCGTCTTTTGCTCGATTTCAGGAGGGAGATTTCACTCTCGTGAAAATCGACAAATCCGAGCAGGAAAAGATTTATGCCAAGATTTATCCCTCCAAACTCAAGCACACGGATTTTTCCTGCAGATTTTGGGAATTGTGCGACGATGGGAAGAAAAAACCAATCCTGAGGCAAAAAGAACTCATTGGCGTTCCTCTCCGGGGGCAAGTTGTGTTTTCAATCAAACATCTTTTCTGCGGAAATCTGAAAGCCATCACATGCATCGTGGATGAAGTTTTGGTGGAGGAAAAGGTGGAAGCTGCCTCGGAATTCGATGAGTTTGAGGACAAGAATGAGGATGAAGATTGAAGTTGGATCTCGCTGAGATCAGGGAGAAAATCTTTTCCAGAATTCAATTCTGGAAAAGGCAGAACTTTTTTTCAGATTGTTGCAGATCCGCAGAATTTGCAATGAGTTGATTCAGTCATCATTTTCTCAAACAATTCAGTTTGTTTTTTCATATCTGCGGCAATCTTTTCAACCCACTTTTCCAAATTCACATAGCTTTCCATCAGCAGGTCAATGGAATCAATTTCGTCGTCACTTTCACTCAGTTTTTTTCTTTTCGCATTTGAATTTGAAGGCATTTTCTTTCCAATCATTTTTTTCCTCAGGGGAAATTTTCAAAATCCATTCAGGGGAAATTTTCCACTCCGGAAAATGAAAATGAATCCCCTCCGGAAAATGCATTTTGAATTTCAAAACCCCTCCGGAAAAAATGGATTTTTCTGGAGCAGAAAACGCCTTCCGGAAAAAATGGATTTTTCTGGAGCAGAAATCTATTCCAGAAAAAATGGATTTTTCTGGAGCAGATATCTATTCCAGAAAAAATGGATTTTTCTGGAGCAGAAAATGCCTTCCAGAAAAAATGGATTTTTCTGGAGCAGAAAATGCCTTCCAGAAAAAATGGATTTTTCTGGAGCAGATATCTATTCCAGAAAAAATGGATTTTTCTGGAGCAGAAAATGCCTTCCAGAAAAAATGGATTTTTCTGGAGCAGAAAATGCCTTCCGGAAAAAATGGATTTTTCTGGAGCAGAAAATGCCTTCCGGAAAAAATGGATTTTTCTGGAGCAGAAATCTATTCCAGAAAAAATGGATTTTTCTGGAGCAGAAAATGCCTTCCAGAAAAAATGGATTTTTCTGGAGCAGAAAATGCCTTCCAGAAAAAATGGATTTTTCTGGAGCAGATATCTATTCCAGAAAAATGTATTTAAATTCTGGAAAAAATATCTGTTCCAGAAAAACGAATTTAAATTCTGGAGCAGATATCTGTTCCAGAAAAATGAATTTAAATTCTGGAGCAGTGATTTTTCTGGAGCAGATATCTGTTCCAGAAAAATGAATTTGAATTCTGGAAAAAATATCTGTTCCAGAAAAACGAATTTAAATTCTGGAAAAAATATCTGCTCCAGAAAAATGAATTTGAATTTAAATTCTGGAAAAAATATCTGCTCCAGAAAAACGAATTTAAATTTAAATTCTGGAGCAGATATCTGTTCCAGAAAAATGAATTTGAATTTAAATTCTGGAGCAGATATCTGTTCCAGAAAAATGAATTTGAATTTAAATTCTGGAGCAGATATCTGTTCCAGAAAAATGAATTTGAATTCTGGAAAAAATATCTGCTCCAGAAAAATGAATTTGACCTCCTGAATTCGCCGGAGCATTCCTCCCATATTATTTGGAGGAAAATTTTTTTCCAAATTTTTTTTTTCCAAATTAATATATGAAGGGATGTCCGGGGGAATGAAAAATCTCCCCAAACGGATTTTGTGATGAAAAATCACCCCCAAAAACGGATTTTGGGATGAAAATCCTCCGGGGATTGAAAATCTCTCCGGGGTTTGAAAATCTTCCGCTGAAAATCAGCGGAAAATTCAAAGCCAAGAAATTTTTCTGCCCATGTCAGCTAAAACTCAGTTAACTAAATTGGAGAAATGATTGGATAAAATTGAGTTTTATCCAGATAAAATGGGATTTTAAATGTGTTATTTCCCCTTTTCTCAGCATAAAAACTGTTGAATTTTGGAATCCCTCCGGAAAATGAAAATGAAAATGCCTCCGGAAAATGAAAATGAAAATGCCTCCGGAAAATGAAAACCCCCAGAATTTGAATTTGACATTCCTCCGGAAAATGAAAATGAAATCCCTCCGGAAAATGAAAATGAAAATGCCTCCGGAAAAATGGATTTTTCTGGAGCAGAAAATGCCTTCGGAAAATGAAAATGCCTCCGGAAAATGAAAACCCCTCCAGAATTTGAATTGAAATCCCTCCGGAAAATGAAAATGAAATCCTCCGGAAACTGATTTTGGAATGAAATTTCCTCCGGAGCATTCCTCCCATATTATTTGGAGGAAAATTTTTTTCCAAATTTTTTTTCCAGATTTAATAAATGAAGGGATGTCCGGGGGAATGAAAAATCTCCCCCAAAAAAAAAAGATTTCAGAACGAAAAAACGCCCATAAAAATGGATTTGGGATGAAAAATCTCCCTGAAAACGGATTTTGAGATGAAAATCTCTCCGGGGATGAAAATCTTTCGCTGAAAATCAGCGGAAAATGGCAATTCAAGAAAACTTTCTGCCCATGTCAGCTAAAACTCAGTTAACTAAATTGGAGAAATGATTGGCTAAAATTGAGCTTTATCCAGATAAAATGGGATTTTAATTTTTTATTTCCTTTTTTTCTCCGCATAAAAAATGTCGAAATCACCAACGCATTTTTCAATCTCCGATGGGAAAAAAAACCAAAAATTTCACTTCCATCAATTCAGCGGCAAAAGAATATGGAATCTCAAATTGCGCAATCACAAATGCATTGAAAAAGAACAACTCAACCATCACCCGGAGGTCGGACAAGAAAAAATTCTTCCTCGGTGAACCAAAAGCGGAAGATTCACAACTTTCTTGCGAAATCGATTTTTCTTCACTCCCAATGGATGAGGAATGGTTTGAAAAATTCAAGATCGCTGTTTCATCTTTTGATGAACTTTGTCGAATGATTACCAATAAATTATTCGCGGATGAAGATATAGAATTGGACTGGAAGAAAAAAGAATTGAAATACAATGGTGAAACCGTTTGTTTCATCAAAATCATTTCCATCATCTGCAGAGTGGCTTTTCAGGTGAACAAAGAGAAAGCCCTTGAAGAATTGGCGATGAAGCTGGGAAAAAAAGATTTTCAACCCCTGAAACGATTGCCATTTGTCTCATCTTTGAGGAAAAATGAAAGAACATTTCACGTTGACATATTCAATAAAATCAGGAAATTCAAATAAATTTTCCCCTGATTTCTTGCATGATTTTTCATTTCCGGGAAATGAAAATTCAACCCTCAAATTTTTTCTCCCATTCAGCTTCAAACTTTTCCAAATCCAACCCCAAATCAATCACAATCCCATCAATCGCTTCCATTGAAAACAAAAATTCAGCTCGATCAAAATTTCCTCCCCGCAAAGCGAAGCGCAAATCACTCAATGTTTTTTCATAGGTGGTGAAAGCGAATTTCGCCATCTCAATTTTGCTTTTCAGATTCTTCATTTCATTCGCTGTTTTCAAAACTAATCCCGCTCCTGAAATCACTCCCAAAACGATTGGGTTCATTGTTGCTGCCCCAGCAATCGTCCCGATTGCAACCAGGCCGGAAGAGGTCAAATTTATGAGCAGATTCATTTTCTTGAATCGACCATGCGCTCGTTTCAGACACCAAAATCTTTTGTGATAAAATCGGAAGAGTTTTTTGATCTCTTCCAGTTCTTCTTCCCGAATTGCGGGGTGGATGTGATTGAAAGCAAAAATGCTTTGTTTTCGCGTGGGTTTCGCTCGGCTCGTTTTTCTCGCTCTCATTTTCTAGATAATTTCAAAAAGAAATGTGACTTGGGCAGTCCCAATATTCAATGATCGATCATGTATTCTTGCTGAAAATAATTCTCCTTCC
This sequence comes from Cladopsammia gracilis, assembly GCA_022457155.1. NCBI lineage: Eukaryota > Metazoa > Cnidaria > Anthozoa > Scleractinia > Dendrophylliidae > Cladopsammia > Cladopsammia gracilis. Next base: position 1,242,726 of record JAJGOT010000213.1, on the reverse strand, counting down.
TTATAAACAACATTTGAAAAAGAAAATAATTGAATTCTATTATCTCTGCTAACCCTCGTTCCACTTTGTGATTCTTTATCTGGGAGATATAAAGTCAGTTGTGGAAAAGAAGATGTTTTCGATAAAATTTGGGCATATGCTTTAATTAATTTGCATCGGATGGGGATGACTATATCATTGAAAAAATTATCAAAAAGTATATTTATGGCGTCTCCAGATGATTTTCTAAATCTTCCAATCAGCATGAAATTGTTCTTCAAATTTGAATTGAGCAATTTGTGACCATTCAAATCCAAGTCAGCCTCCATGACCATCTTCCCGCCCTCAAAAACGAAAGGGGAATCGAAGACGCTGCTTTCAACATCAGGTTGGGAACCAGCAATGCCATATATGATCAGATTTGCATTTCCTTTTTCGGCTGACTCGGCAGTTCCTCTCCATTTCAAATCCAGGAAAATGAATTCAGGTGGGGAAATCCTCCATTTGTGCATGTGGATGATGGATCTGGAATACCCCGAGAACTTCTTAGTTGATTGCTGATTGATATTCAGACTTGTGCTCACAACGTTGACGCTCACACCATCCATTGCCGCGGGGAAGAATTCAATGCAAATCGTGTATTCTCCCTCTGGGAGTTTGAACATATTGAATCCAAGTCTCCCAGAGTATTCATTTAAAAGATCTTTTGTGATTTCCAAGTCATAAGCCTTCTTGTTGAAATGATGCGGCGAATCTGGAAAATCACTTATCCCAGTCACTGTCATATGATGTTCAGAGCTGGATTCATCCACATTTTCCATCAGATAGCGGAATGCGTCCTTTGGGTGAGAGGTTGACGTGATATGCGATTCATTGACATATTCTTTAAGTTTTTCTTCTAATTCCATCGTGTGGGCTACCACACCTCCTATCTGGTTATCCACATAAGATTTTGGCGTGGGTTGCCGCTTCAGAGTTGGCGTTGCAATATTGTTGATTTGTTGCGAGTTCATATCCAGGTTTCCGGTCATTGTCCCGCCTTCCAACGAAAGTTTTTTCGCGGATTGGGCATCCACATATCGCCTATTTGCGCCCTGATCGGCAACTTCGGGATCTTTCACGTTAAAAATGGTGTGATTTCCCATATCCAAAGCCGTCTCCATTGGAAACGTCTCTTTGCGGCTGAGAAAGATATTTTTGGCGTCATTATAAGAAACCAGGTTGTTGTATGCGGCTCCCAAATCATGCCATGTTTGTTGTTTTGAGTTTTTCACGTTGAAAAGTTCTTTCAAATCAATATCCTTCGTGACTTCATGAGTGGGAGCCGGAGCATTGGGGTGGAATTTTTTCAGAGTGACCATATTCACCGCTGACAAATCCTGGTTTTCATCAGTGTCCAGATTGACGATCAATTTGCGATTCATTTCTATTTCCCCGGGGTTGATGAGTTTTTGTCCCCTGAGATCAAGATCCCCAGTCATGTGCGAGGAACCATCCACCTGGAGAGAATCTGCCCGCAATTGCGTTGCAAGCGTGTCAACTTGGTGTTTGGTGATTGCATCCGAATTCCCCGTTCCTTCAGCGATATTGGTCATTTTTTTGTTTTGAAGATCGAAGTCCCCTGCTGGCGTCAGCTTGAAACCAACTCCTGGCAATCCATCTTTTCCATCTCGTCCTCCCTGGAAGTTGCTTGTTTCAGACAGCAATCCATTTGAATAACTCATTTTAAATGCTTTCATCAAAGTTTTTAGCAATGAATTTCCTCGGCTTATCCACATACAGGAAAGAGAACGGATCATGCGTTGCTTTCCGATAATCTTCTTTGCTGACATTGTTCTCCCTGCAGATCGCCGTAATTTCTTTGTTGCTTGGGAATTCGAAGATGCAAAAATGCGAGCAATTCAGGCGGATATCTTTTGGTGTTCCGAAATAACTTTGCGAAAGATAAATCACAGAACATTTCTTGTGCCCCCCCTGAATGAAATAATCAATCAATGGCTTTTGGTTTTTTTCGGAAACAAAATCATCGAAAACAACCAGCTTTTGATTCTCCCCTGACAATTCAGAAACTGGGATGATTTCATCCGGGGATGCTTCCACAACGTCATACCCAGCTTCTTTGCTGATTGGGCGAAACGTTTTCAACAGATGCTGATATTTGGTTTGGTCAAGATTTTTCGCATAGAGGAAGATTTTATCGTAGAAGAGCAGGCGGAAAATCATATCCAGGAGAACATTTGTTTTCCCCGATCCTGAAGGGCCACAGATCAACATTCTGAAAGTTCGATCCGGCATGAAAGGGTGAAGTTGTTTGAAATTCGTGATTGGATCCTGACAATCATAATTTGGAATCTTCATTTTATTAATGAACATGGCGTTCTTCATCTTGTTCTTCACCCAAATTCATGTTTCTGGGATATAAAATGAGTTTATTGAAATGGCAAGAAATGGCTAAAAGCAAATCTGCTTTGGGGAAAAAAATCAACTTTGTTCACAATGCTATCACCCAGAAAAAGTTGGGTGAAGAAACAAGTCAAATCGGACTTGAAAAAATGTTCAAACCAGTCACATCGAAACTGGATGAGGTGATTGAGTCGAATTTGGGGCCACTCCCGAAAATCCGGAAAAAGAAAAAAGCCAAACCAGCGGAGATTGATTATCTCCCCGAAGTCGATCCATTTGAAGATATGGATGTCGAAGGTCTGTTTGATGAAGGTGCAGCTGCGCCGCCGCAAGCAGAAAAACAAATCCGCCCACCTCCCCCAACATATGAAGAAGTTGTGGCAGAGATAGGGGAAGATCCTCCTCCTGCTTATTTTGCAGACGCAGAGGAACCAGTGGAAGATACTAACCCTGACGCTCATCCAGGTGGAGATGAAGCCAATCAAATCTTGGATAGCTTGGACCTCACGAATTATGATACTGTGGAGAAAACCCTCCAGGAGCCAAATATCACAAATAAAAAGAAATCGAAATATCTCCTGAATCTTATCTCCATTGCAAACTTCCGCAGAAATCAGTTGAAGGGCTACAAATCATCCTGGTCCAAAAAATTCAAGAAAGGGGAAATAACCGAAGAGCAAAAGAATTTTGCACATCAAAGGATAAACCGCTCATTCCAAGCTTTGAATGATTACATAGACTATTATAACCAGCAAAGTCGACGTCTTGGGCAGTTTGGCATGGGAATCAAGCGCAGGAAGCGGAACGTCTGGGAGCGGAGCGAGCAAAAAGGCAGCGCCATTTCATTTTTCTCCAACCCCACAGATCTCCTCCAGAAACTTGAAGTTATCATTGGCTCCATTCTTGCTGGGAATACGAATGCGGGCATCAGAAACACTGGAGTTGGCATTCTTGATCTTCTCCTGAAAGAAAACGCCATCAATCGTTCCCAGCATGAGAAGCTTTTCAGAAAGTATTTCAAGCCCTAAAATGGAAATCGAAAGAGAAATTGTCCTGTCATCCTTTTCCGTCAAGACTGGGGGAAACAAACCAGAAAATTTCACAACAAAATTCAATCAACCCATTATTTTGGATCCAAATTCCCAATATGTTGTTGGGTTGAACAGAATTATCAATATGAGTTTTACGTGGTATAACATCAATGCGGCATTGAAAAATCAGCTGATCAGATTCAGCTCTGACGGTGGGAAAACATTTTCCGATATCACCTTTCCCGCTGGGGTTTGGGATTATTCCACTTTGAATGAGGCAATTCGAAAAGCAACAGGCCCCCTCGCAGGCAGCACCCCAGGAAAGAATGAAAAATTCCCAATCAATCTGGCTTTCTCTCCCACAACTTTCAGAGTAACAATCACGCTGGAAGAAAACTGGCAACTTGATCTCGAGAAATCCAACTTTGGCGATCTCGTTGGTTTCGATAAAAAGATTCTGAAAGACAAAGTCAACATTGGCCCCAGAGTTCCAAACCTCAGTCAAGATACTGATATGTTGAACGTTCATTGCGATCTCACAAGTGATTCGCTTGTGGATGGGGAAGAGAGTGATATCATCTTCTCCTTTTCAACATCTGTTCTGCAGGCCTCTTATAGTTTCACTTTGGAACCCATGAGAGTGATGTTCAGCCCTGTGAATAAAAACAGAATAAGCTCCATTCGGATTTATATCACCGATGGGAAAAGGCGGGTTGTTGATTTGAATGGAGCTGATACAGCATTCTCGCTTATCTTGAAAAAACAAATAAAATGAAAAGTTATGAATTCTCTCGTTTTTTCCACCCCCAGCTGGGGCGGTTTGTCTTCCGGCACAAAGGAACAGGTTTGATTGTGGACAATATTTTCAAACCAATGAGGAAGGTCGCATCAGTCGTCTTCAAGAAATTCGCGAAACCCATTGCGAAAAAAGCCTTGGAATCAGGAATTTCTCACGCTGGGGATAAACTCGGCAAAAAAGCAGTTGAAAAATCTGGTGATTTGATCATGAAAAAGCTGGGAAATATGAGAAAGGGGAAGCCACCAGGCAAAACAAAGCCACCAGCGAGCGAAGCGAGCCGAGCGAAGCTAGCTCGACCACAATCAACCCCTGCGTCAACCTCCGGAGAAAGTTCTGATGCTATATTAAACAGGTTGATCTCTGGGCAAGGAATTCGAAAAAGAAAAAAATGATTTAAAATGGCTTTTCGATCGAATGAATATCTTCAAAGAAATGAATTAGTGCGCTTCCAGCTGGATGACACAATCCGAGCTCCAGCTAATGCTCAACATCAACAAAAAAATGGTTATAAATTCACGATTAATGACCGATCCGCATTATATGATTGGTTTAACGCTTATTTCGAGGTGCAGTTTCAACTCCAGAAAATAGCAGACGGCGCTGGGTATGCCGCAGCTGACAGAATCACAGTGATCAATGGCGCTCATTCTCTGATTAAACACCTGACAATCCGATCTGCGGGAAAAATTATTTATGATACTGATAATCTGCACAAGGTCTGTTTCACAAAGAATTTGCTAGAATACTCCGACGACTTCAGCAGATCAGTCGCCAAGAACAGTTTCTGGTATTTGGATACTGATGCAACAACCGCTAATACGAATCTTGGATTTGAAGCTCGGCGGGTGCAATCTCAAGCAGTTCAAAACAATGGAAACGGCGGTGCAAAGAACATTAACACAATCATTCCCCTGAATCGTTTTTCCTTTTTCGAAGAGTTGGAAGATAAGATGCTTGTGCCCATGCAGCTGCAATTTGAGATTGAGCTTCAAAATGATGGAGAACTCATTCATATGGCAAACGGCACTGATGCTGGAAGAGTTGTTGTGAATAGGTTTTTGCTTTGGGTGCCAAGACTGACTCCCAAGGATTCTCTGTATGACAAATTTGTCAGCTCATTCCTGAAAGAAACGCAATGGAAATATCTGAGAGAAATGTATCAGCAATCTGCTCCCGCAACATCATCAGGATTTTTCCAGATCTCAGCGAGCATCGACAATGTGAGGCATATTTTTGTCTGGCTGAAAAGAACCGCTCCACCCAATGATGACCAGGCAGAAGACAATCCCTATCTGATGGACACTTTCAAGCTGAATGCAGCGGATAATAATTCATCCTTGTTGAACTGCCGGCTGGAATATGGAAACGGAGTTTTCTACCCGGAAACAGAGTATGACAGTGAAAGCAAAGTGAGGATTTTCCAGGATGTCATGGCTTATGCAATGAGGAAAAATGATTTTAACACAGGGACACAGTTGAATCTGGCCAATTTCAAGTCTCTTTTCCCATTGATCTATTTCGATCTGACTTATCAAACTGAAAAACCGACAAGAGATCCCAAGCAGCTGATATTCAGGTATCGATTGAACGCAGATGCAGCGGCAAACTTCAATGTACATGCGATAGTTCTCTATGAAGAAGAAGTGAAAATCGATAAGATTGGAAATGAGCTGGTTATCGTGTGACGTGTGATCTGTGAAAAACATATCTTGTCATTTAAAATGACAACATATCACCCATATAAAGTAAATCTGTCGGAAGGGCAAAAAAAGAAGCTTGGAAGAGCATTCAAAGCAAACTGCGCTATCACCCTGAGGCTGAAAAAAAATCAAACACGCGGAAATGATGAACTGATGCTGACAGTCAACCAAAAGAACCGAATTGCCAAAGCCGCATCTCAGGGAAAAGGAGCTGAGCTCAAGATATCAAAAACGCAAATCCGAAAGGTAATAAAGCAAGGCGGAAGTCTTTTCTCTGCTATTGTCCCCCTGGCTCGTTCCCTGGCACCCACCCTGGCAAAGACACTTGGACTGTCAGCATTGGCTGGTTTGGCGAGTGAAGGAGCGAGTCAAGTCGTGAAAAAGATAAGCGGGAGCGGGCAAACGGGCGGATTTCTCATTCCCCCAGATAAAATTCAAAAACTGATTGACAATAAACATTTGTTGACAAATAAACAGAAGCAAGATATTTTGACTGCCCTGAATTCAGGAGGACAACTGACGATGAAACCATCAGCAAAACAATCTGGTGGGGCCTTGGGAACAATTCTGGCTTCCATCGGAATTCCACTGGCGCTGGACATGGTGAAAAATTTGTTTGGGAAGGGAGCGCCAAGAGTTGGTCGCCCAAAGGGAAAAGGAGCTCCAAGAGTTGGTCGCCCAAAAGGAAAAGGAGCGCCAAGATTGGGCACTCCCTTCCAACGCCCGCCTCCATTCATCGGAACCTGGGGACGAAAAATTGGGATGGGAAAAAAATCCAAAAAAGGAACGGGACTTCTGCTGGGATCGAAAAGTCCATTCAACAATATCCCAGTTCTCGGGGCGATTCTTTGAAACCCAAATTCGTGAACAAACCCCTGAGCAACCTTGATCTTCTCCAGTGGATTGATTTTCTGAAAATTCCCAATTTCAAAGGGATTTTCGCCAGGGATGAAGCCATGCCCCGAGAACACAGCCCCTGCATTATCAATCTTGATTCGCTTGAAAATGCAGGAACTCACTGGGTGTGCTGCGCCCCCGGAGATCGTGCCCTGTGGTATTTCGACTCTTTTGGGATGGGATTTCCCCAGGAATTCAAAAGTTCCAAACCGGTGATTTGGAACAGCAGTCAATATCAAAACATCAACAGCGTTCTTTGCGGGTATTATTGCCTGTATTTCCTCCATCAATGGTCGCAGGGGAAAGATTTCTATGATATTCTCAAACCGCTCAGTCTGACTGACTCGGGGGAGAATGAGAAATTCATAAAAGAATATTTCGATTGAAAATGAAATCATATTGCGTGAAGGAAAAAAAACAAACTGAATGCAAAAGTCCATCTGGTTATATGATGGCGAAAAATGGTAGAAAAATGTTTTTCTGCCATTGCGCTTCCTGCGGAATAAAAAAAACAAGATTTGTGAAAGCGAGCAGAGTGAGCCGCAGAGCGAAATCGGGAAACTGAGTCGGCCCCCGCGTGGCGGGGGCATTGGTGAACTTGCGCTGACTGGCGTGGCTCATGCGCTGCCTTGGTTGGGAAAAAAGACAGTTGAAATGGGTCGTTATGGAGCCAGTGAATTATTGCGCAATAAAAACACTCAAAAGAAAGCATTGGATTTTGCGTTGGACAAGATGAAACCATTTCTTGCCAAAACCTCTGCTGATATGATGAATGAACTGAGCACAGCGATTAGACCAAACAGAAAATATAAGACAGATCGAGCAGATTTGGATGGCGGTGCTTTAGATGTTCATTCCCTGATTGGGAAGCTGCCAAGACCAAAGAAAGGTTTTACTTTGCCTGGACATAATTATACCGGCCCTTATAACCCATTGGATAAGCAAGTCAGATTTGATGAAAAGGGAAAGATTCTCGAAATTATGCAGCAGCCCACAGGAAAAACAGACGCAGTTGCTATGCAACACGATGTGGATTATTCAGTCTGCGCGAAGGAAAAGAATCCACGTAAATGCAAAAACAAAGCAGACAGGAAAATGGTTGCCGCTTTGGATGCCATTCCCTGGAAAGAAAGACAGTGGGGTCATGCTTTGGCGCGAAACACAATTCAAGCAAAACAAAAACTGGGTCTCGGCGCTCCAAAAAACGGGAAAAGATTTTGAGTGAAGGCCAGTGGGCTCAAAATCTGGCAAATGAACTTCACCGGCCAATCAGGCGGCGCTTTCCAAAGAGGCGAGTCATAGCATATGGGATTGACAACATCTGGGCGGCTGATCTGGTCGAGATGGGGAAATTTTCGAGGTGGAACAAGGGAATCAGATACCTGCTGATGGTGATCGATGTTTTCTCAAAATTCGGTTGGATTCGTCCCCTGAAAGACAAGCGAGGTCAAACAGTGGCTGATGCTTTCCGAGACATATTCAAGGGGCGAAGCGGAGCTGAGCCGAGCGAAGCGAGGCGAAAACCGAAAATGCTCTGGACTGACAAAGGGTCTGAATTTTTCAATGGAATAATGAAGGCCCTCCTGAGCGAGAATGGGGTAAAATTGTATACAACGGAAAATCAAGAAAAGGCATCTGTTGTTGAGCGCTGGAACAGGTCTTTTAAGGAGAAACTCTTTAAAATGTTTAGCGAGAACAACAATACAATATACTGGGACAAACTTGGCAAATTACTGGATGAATATAACCACCGTTTTCATTCGAGCATTGCCATGACTCCCGCAGAGGCGAGCAAGCAGGAAAATGAGAAAAAGGTTTTCGCTAATTTATACGGAGATTTAATTTATGCTAAACACAACCCGGCAAAATTCAGGGTTGGCGACAGGGTGAGAATTTCAAAGTTTAAACGGCAATTATTTGACAAAGGTTTCACGCCGAATTGGTCGGAAGAGATATTTGTGATTGACGAAATAAAGAACACAAATCCTGTAACGTACCGATTAGTTGATCTGTTGGGAGAATCAATCACTGGATCATTTTACGAGGCAGAACTTCAAAAGACAACGCAAGATGTGTTTCGAATTGAAAAAGTTATTCGCCGCGATAATAAGCGAAAACTCGCGCTTGTAAAATGGAAAAGTTACCCTGACAAATTTAATTCTTGGGTTCCATTGAGCGATGTGGAAAAGCTTGGCTAAAAAAGTCAATCATTGAAATTAAAAATATTTAATGTTTCCTTCTAAAATAATGAATGTCGAACACCGATTTGATTGGAAGGAAAACGACTTTCTAAGAAATATTGGTCTTAGCGAGTTTTATGAGAGTTATCGCTGGGATGAATACCAACTTTCTGAGAATTATGAAAAAACGAAAAAAATTGAAACAGCAACGATGAATTATTTCAACTCAATTCTCCAAAGACAACCAGTGACATCTTATTTGGAAGAAATCAAAAGAACATGCGAGAATCTTCTCACAATCAAAAAATATAAACAAACATGTGAAGATGTGATGCATTTCAGAACTTATCTCAAAAAATAAGTGGCTAAGATTCCGCTGAGCGATGTGGAAAAGCTATCTTAACCATTGGTTTCTTGTGATGATTCACTTCCCAGACATATGACGTCAAAACATTCCACACTTCCCTATCGACAGGCTGAGCCAAAAATAATTTTTGTGTTGAGCTTCAGCGACTCGGGTTGTTAGGGAAGTGTGGAATGAAATCTATTGTCTTTCACGTGAACATTTATTGTAGGCAGATAAGTAGCACGCGCCGGACAAAAGAAGCCAAAAAAGACAATGGACCGGCAGGCGTGTGTGGGCACGTGAAGTGGCGAGTTATTCTGAGAAAATTTATTCAGCTTTCCGAGAATGCCACCTGGCGATTTCAAAATGACAGATTGCGTTGGCGTGTCAGAATATGAATGTTTCACATTAATATTCACAAAGTCTGTTATTTCAAAACACCGCTTAGCGGCGCTTTCGTTTCACTTGGCTTTCGTTCATTTCCCGGCGGATTTCCCAGAGAAGACCGCTTTGCTTTTGGAGTTCCTTTTTGAGAATCTTGTGTTCCTCCTGGAGATTGGCAAAAGATTCAAAAAGTTTTTCAATTTCATCGTCTCGCCACTCCTCTTCCTCAGCTTCCGCCATCTCCGAATCAGAGACAATAAATTCATCATCCGATGTTGTCGGAGTTTCATCGTCGCTTCTTATTTCTTCCTCTGAACATGTGGAACAATCTTCATGGTCACTGGCTTCGCTCGCTTCGCTCGCTTCGCTTCGCTCGGCTTCAGTGTAAATTATTTTTTCAAATGGATCCATTTTATTTCCAATGACATTTTTTGAAAATGGTTTGGATTATTTTTTCTTGTTCCGCCCGTCTGGATGGGAGTTTGAGCAGTTTGAAATCATCTTCATTGGGGCTGAAACCGTTCTTCTTCAACAAAGCGAAAAGAACTTGGTGGCAATTGAGAAACTTGTTTCTGCTGGGATGAAGGTCATTATATGCAAGGGAAAAATATTTAAAGTCGTCGATGAGGAATTTTTCCAGATGCTCATAATCATTTCCGTCGTGGCCTGTTATGTGATTAAAAATTGCATGATCGTTGCCATTGACTTTCCACTTGGAAACTTTGACGAAATCCCTGACTTTTTTTCTTGTGATTTCGTCACGGGGAATTTGGGAGAGAATTTGTTCTTGATAAAATTCGAGATCTTTGAGTGGAATTTGATTTTTCCCCTGATTTTTGCGGATGATATTTTTGAAATGTTCCAGCCTGGGATTTTTGTGAGATTGCCATGTTGTGCGGATTTCTCGAATAATTTCAGGAGTGAAATCGATTTCTTCTTCTTCGGAATCAGACATTTTCTTGCCGGAGAGAGATTTTTCCCCCTTTGGGAAAAAATTCCACCCAGATTTTCCCAGAGTGGAATTTTTTTTTGCCATCGCCGGCGACAGAATTTTCCTGAAGTCATCCAGAGTGAAATTTTCTCACCAAAATGGTATGTTTTTTTGTGGTCAATATGAGGGGAAAAAAAATAGTAGATATAGAAGAAGGGTTCTGGCACACTTTCAAAATCGTAGCATATTAACACAAAACAGAAATTGACGTCAGTTGACGTTCAATTTTAGCAATACATGAGATGATTGATTTTCTGCTCGTTCGCATACGTAAAACAAAAACAAGTCAATTAACATGTGTTATGTTAAATTTAACAAAATGAGGAGGAATTTGATTTGTCATATTTTACGTTCGCGAACGAACAGAAAATTGGGGAACGACAATCATTTTTTATTGTTGTTGAATTTAACATAAAATAAAATAAAATTTTGTTTTGTGTTAACTTGCTACGATTTTGAAAGTGTGCCAGAACCCTTCTTCTATATCTACTAGTTTCTTGCACTTTATTTACTTTAAAACTGGAACAACTTAAAGACACAATCCAGATGTATTAGACACCAATAACTAGGCCTAGCTACAAATATCGGGATATTTTTTTAAAATATTTAGAAGTTTCCTGGATATTTAGAAAATGTGAAGGTACGTGTATTTAGAAAATTTGGGGATATTTAGAGCTTTTTTTGCTGAGCCTTGTATTTCTGTATTGCAGGAAAAGGCACACCAAATGATTTACAGGCCCAAAATGAGAAAATAGATCCCATTACTGAGGGACTAGCTAGTCCCAACAAGAGATGAAGCCGTAAAGTACTATGAAGATAGAGGGGGACAGCTAACCTTCTGGCCAGAGTTTAGCACTGACCCTTTAAGTGGCCAAGACATAATAGCCTTAAGACACTCAAATGAATTCAAAATCAATTTTCCTAATCTCAATGACATTTTTTATAAAGTAGTAAACTATGACTTAACCCTATTACCCCCTCGTAACTTCAAGAACATTAAGGCTATGACAATGAAACCTAGAGTGTACATAGCGGTCTGCACAATGGAGCGATGACGTCATATGACGTAGTTATTAGGTAATTAGTTATACGGCCGCCATCTTGGATCCGCCATCTTGGATTTCTGAAATTTTTTAAAACCTCTTAAAAACAGTCCAAATTCACTCAAAATTAATCAAAACCAATAAATAAACGCTAAATTATGTAAAAATATAAAACTTTTACCAATAAACATTGTTTTTCTTCATTTAAAGGTATAAATATGCAAATTTCAAAAAACATGGCTGTCAAAATCTTGTTGCCATGGAAACATCATTTCACATGATCAAAAAATTGTCATATCAAATTGTTGCCAGATAAATTTTAGGAAAAGTCACAAAGTTTGATGGCGTTTGAATACATATTAAAGAAGTTATGAATGTTGAAAGTTAACGCAGGCACTTTGTGCTCCCCCCAGGCCAAATGGGGTTAAAGGCCCACCTTCACCCCAAAAACGTTGCGGTCGTTTGTTTTTGTTTTGAAATGCTCCACTGTTCATACGCGTGATCTGATTGGTTGCACGCATTCTAGTATGAATTTCGTGTTACACGAAATGCAGCACTGAAAGTGATCACGGCGTGCACAGCATTTTGGGTGAAGGTGGGCCTTTAACTAATTTCAGGAGGGCCATTTCACTATATAGAGATCTCAAATATAAGTACTGTTGTTAATCAATTTGATGGATATCACTTATATGCTATATTCATTTCATTTCACAGAGTATTCATAAATACAAATCCTAAGTTGAGTGCAATAATAGAATAATTACTCATGCGTGAAGCGGCATTAGGTAAGGTTTCGGCTCCGTTTTTCTTGTTATTATTTTTATTATTATTTTTATTTTTTTGTGTCACGATTTTGCATGCAAATTTATGCACGCATATTTTAAATTGTACACTTCCGGTTTGTAGCTTTGCCGCTACACTTCCTGTTTAGTGACTTCCGGCTACTCTCACTTCCGGTAAAATTGCGTTACTCAAGTGTCACGACAGCGTCTCCTACAACCCTACTTACATTAGCAATGTTCATGTTTGGTATATATAAGACTTAGAAGAATCATTCCCTTCATTGTGGTACAGCCTTCATTTCCAAAACAATCAATAGTAAACAACGTGGTTTGCAGGAACGATGACTAAATGAAAGGAGTACTCTTCGCCATGTCGGACATCTTCTTATCATGTTTAAAATATATCATAAAACTAACTTACGCATGCGCATGAGTAAAGGCTGCTGGGAGCCTCTTGTCTGTTATATGATCCAAGAAGATGCATTTCACATTTTGTAAAACAGACTTTGCAAACTACTGTTCTTGCAATATAATAACATTTTTATTTTTAAAATATTTATTATAATTTACATTTGTTATGTGAAAAAGGCAGTTCCTTATAATATAGCTAGCCTTATTTATATATATGTTGTGCCCCAACAACATATATTTTAATAATTATTAAAATATCTCAATACTGTCTGATGAGCAGAATAGCCTTTTTTCTATTTTTAAATTGTTCTTCCAAGATTTTATATGAAGTTTTCTCATGGATCATGCTACATATGTAGGCTAAATGATTACTTCCTTTTTTCTAATGTGATACTCGCATTTAATTGCAATATAATATTTATGCTACTTACAGTGCAATGTTTACATTACTTGCAACACGATACTCTACTTACAATACGTACAATACAATACTCACACTACTTACAATGCAATGCTTACACTACTTACAATACAATGCTATACTTATATCAGAAGCTCATAACGTGATAAGCTTCTGTTATATACAATATGTACAATTCAATATTCAATGTTACAATACTTATATATCCTCAGCTTAAATATTTTAAAGGACCAGTTGTACATTGTAGTGTTCCATTCATCTTTTCTTTCAAAGCTCATTTAAAAAACTTGCTTTTACAATAAAAGGTTTAACGATTTGAAGAGCTTTTTTTTTTAAATCGCTGAAAGATGCCAGGAAACTTGGAAACCCTTCTATGTTTGGGATTTTCTGTTGCATTTTACAAGTCCAGATAAAATATCTAGCAATAAGAAAGTGGAAGTATTGTTGTGTGTGGGAAAGAATATCTGTTCTCAGACCTAGTATTATAGCCAAGGATAACGTATCAATTCCTGTCGTTAAATACTTTTCATGAAACCATTTTCCAAGACCCTGCCAGAAAAGTGAAGTTTTAATATAGTACCAGAATAAATGAATTAGGTATCAGCACTGGCAAAATTTATGCTCTCCAAATGCCTTGCAGAAATTCGGAGAGCATAAATTTAAATGATTACTTCTTACTGGAAGACTACTGTTTCCTTATTTAAATGTCTACCTTAAGTGGTAGATTTACTGATAACTATGAGTGTTTTGGTTTAAACATACAAATATTTTTATTTTACATTATTGTTATTTAACATTACATATTTATAGACATTGTAGACTGACTTAAAGTAAATTAAATATAAATTTTTTTAATTCACAAATAACTGAAAAGTACACGACTACCACAACTTATTTATTAAGTCCATTTTGTATATCCCATTCATGTTATTCATGCACTTTGCATTGGTTTCTGTTTCCTGTTAAGATGAAGTTAATTAAAAAATATGAGTACAATGTATGTGACAATCTATGGTGATTTTGAGAAGGAATAAAAAATTCAGTTAAATCTGGGTCAAGTAACACCTCTGTGAACACAGTAACTCCCCACTCCCACCCCCACTCCCGCCCTCAGATTTTTTGCTCTCGCCCCAATTTTCGCGCCGCCAGAATGCGGAATAATTCGTTCATACGGGAAAGCTTGCTACGCAGGCTACAGGCTAGTATATGGAAAACACTTGTTTCCATATCTCAGACTGCCCTTTTGAGCCCACGATGCGCCCCCCACCCCAAAACAGGTTATCACTGCTAGCAACTGCTGACCGGACTGAGAAGGTCCTTTCATAGTATGGAAACAAGGCACCACCCTAGTATATACACTTACATGTAAATACAGATACCACACAGCTCTTTACAACCTCTAATTTCATTGGACCTGTATATCATGCAGCTCTATTGTTTTCAGGGCTAGGGTCCATTGTTGTGTTGTTTGTTCTACTGTTTTCTCAGCAAATCAGGGAAGACCTTGTAAGAGCTGTGTACTGCCCTTTTTTTCCATAAAATAATTTTACGCCAGATAGTATTAGTATTCAAAGGTGACAGGGAGAACGCTATATTTCATAATTATGATTTGGGTTTTTCCCTGGCTTCAAGTGTAGTGTTACTGGGAGATACAAACTCACCGTTTCGGTTGTTCTTGAAATTTTAATACTTGATAAGTCTCCAGAAATATCTCTGCAGTCTGACCACAGCAGAACAGTGCATCCGGAAAGGTTTTGGGCCCGTAGCCATGATTTGTGAAGCTCTTCTCTTTGGATTGAGAACATTTTAGGCATTCGTTGGCCGCCATCTTGTTTACTTAGTAACCGAGCCTAACATATGGCATTTATCTCTACCCTCCCCCCGAGGATATTTTTGTCAATTTTCAATTTTTGATTTTTCATCCAAACGAAAATTGAAAGTTGATTTTTGATTTCCGATTTGTCAGTCACGATATGGTGTGTTTTAGATCCATGTGATTGAAAAAGGGTATAGGGAACCAAGACTTCATTTTTTTACACAGATAAATTTTAGATAAAATGAGTGTCGATTTTCGATTTTGATTTATTTGGAAAGAATGAAAATCGAAATAGTAAACCCATTTTTAATTTTTGTTTTGATGGAAAGTGACGAAAATTGAAAACAGACATTTAATTTTGATTTTTCTTGAATTCAATAATCTCAAATAATGATTTTCATTTTTGATTTTTCCATTTTTGATTTTTATAAAAATGGAATGGACGGAAGGTACACGGACCCCTTAACCTATACAAGACCATTTTTCTAGACTAAACCGAAAAACCCTACCTTATCCTAGACTTATTTCAGACTCGCTGTTTTCCAGAAACTCGTTCAGTATCACAATCTCACAATCTAAGATGCCGGGGGTCAGTAAAAATACTGTACTGCCTGCCATACTGATTTGTAAATGCCATTTGCCAGTAAACCTCGTCTGGACTAAATTCTTTTGCAACTGATCAGTTTCGCAGAAAATGATACCCTATTCTAGACAAAAAAACTCTAATTACTACACCCTAAGTACCCCCCCCCCCCCCCCTTCCCCCAAGGCTTTTGGGGATATATTAAATGTATTGGGTTGAAAATGGAGCCAATAAGGTGGATCATCTTGTGATGTCATTGTTTGCTCCATAAGAAAAGACTGTTTTTGAACCGTTTTTTTTTTCACTTTATTTACCTTAAAACAGGAACAACTTAAAGATACAATGCAGCTGTATTAGATACCAAAGGCAATAACCAACCACCTGATGAGATGGAACCAGTAAATATCTACTGTCAAGCTACAGACCTTCTTAATATAGGATGTGTTTGTGCAAAATTTTAATCTAACTTGTCTTTGGGAGACTAAACAAATGGTCAAGGATATAGTCAGTGACATGAAAATATAGCTGTATATGACAATATAAAACCGTATTAACACAACTGTAAAGAACGCTTGTTACGTAAATATGAGATCTCTGAATAGTTATAAAATGGAGGACAGCCATCGCATTTTGTGACTTTATAAGAGCCTTAAATACAGGAAATTCTGGTGGACAGACATTCAGCAAAAACTAAAGAGACCACAAATTGGTCTGTGGGAAGGAAGACACTGCCAAATGTTTCAATATAAAGTTTTGTAAAAATTAACATACCAAATAGTTTGTTTTACGCTCAGAATTTCTTGTCTCTATGTTACTTATAATAATATTAAAAAGATTATAGTTGTGGCTGCACTTGGGAAGTTAGGCGAGCACTTGCAAAGCTAGAGTTGACCTTGACTGTGTCTCTAGTAACTCTTACACTTCTCTCGTGCTCTCGCAACTTCCTACATGCATCCAAAATGCTCAATGCATTCATGTGAATCTAGACCATATAAACACAATAGTAAAGAACACTACTTAATATGAGGTCCCAGGTATAGGGCACTTTTCACATGAATCTAGTCCATATACATTTTGTACTAATAAAACAGTACAAAAACTTGTTACGAGTTACATATGGGATCCCCAAATCTATAGTTTAAGAGCAATTTTCTCTACTCTCCATCTCCTGCAGATGGGTCAGCCATCAGTTCCCTAAACCCTTTTAAAAATTCATCTATCCCTTTGAACTGAAACGTTTGGGCATAGCCCCTTGCCTCTCTACAATGGGGGCAACTTTTATCTAGTCCCCCATCCCCACTGTACCACTCATTGACACAATGGCTGCAGCCAAGCAGCACATTACAACACCTAGTTGCAATAATTGGTGGACACATTGGTGCCTTAAGGCATATTTTACATTTAAATGCATCACAAACTAACTTAATTACACTGGGAGGTAGAGATAGAAATTTGTTAACTACTGTCAGTTCCTGGAGCATAGTTTTACATTCTTCCAAAGTGGAATTGTTATGTTGGAGTTCTTCCCTCAACATACTTGTTTCTTCCTTCATCATTTGTAATTCTCCTTTAAAACATTTATCAGTTTTTTTCCTTTTGGGAGCCCGCTTCTCTTCACTGAAGTCTTCGTCTGTTGAGCTATGTTCGCTTTCATGGCTTCTTTTTGAAGCTGATGCTTTTCTTGACTGAGTTAGCTGGGTCTCACATTCTTTTATGGCATAAATCCGACGACTGGAACACTTCCAGAATTTTGATCCTGTTTACAATGTAAAATAGACAGTCATAATTAGAGATTTTCAGTGGCTGAATAAGGTAAACAATTTCTAGGAAGTTAGACTTTTATTATTGTGAATAAATATAATAATTATTCATATTGTTCTGCAAACACTTTCTTCACATTATCACAATGCTGTAACCAACATAAGGATTTGTATGATAATAATTTAATTAGAATTTCAATGAAGGTTACTGAATAATGTAATTAAAAGAAACTATCAACTCCACGAAAGTATAACATTTCTATCATCAGTAATAAATATTAAGGTGGCTGACAACAGTTTCTTTTCCAGTACTTACACTTTGATGAATTACTACTTTCCACCCTTTATCAGTTGATGGTACAATAATGGTATCAAATAAATACCCCATCATTGTTAAACAAGTTCAGATCCATCTTAATTTTCAAAAATTTAAGGTGGCTCTTAACCCATTCCTACAACTATTTTTAAACTTTGCAAAAAGTTGTATCTTGACATGCTTATTATAATTCGATAATAAAAAACGGGCTAACCAAGCTCGATTTTTTAGCTCACATTAAGGGTGTCTTTAAACAGGTTATACCATTATTGTGGTAACCTGTTATGTCATGACAATGACCATATATTGTTCAACAATCACTGGGCATTTTTTATACCATTATGTAGCATCAACGGATAACGAATGGTAGTAGTATTGATTAAGCACAGTGGAAGTACTGGAAATTACTAGAAACTGTTATCAAATGAAGAATGATCCTCGCAGTTGTGAACACAATTTAAGCAATTGCGAAAAGAAGCCTGAAAAAAATTCAGGACGTCAACGGGGTTCGAACCCGTGACCTCGCGATGCCGGTGCGATGCTCTACCAACTGAGCTATGAAGCCGCTGACGTTGGCAGCCACTGACGTTGGGTTATCAGCTACCTTATGTAATCACCAAAAGAAAAATTGTCCTTGCATTTGAACAATAATTTCTCCCAACTAGTACTGTCATAAACATGTTAGACATATTAGTGATCAGGGTGTGATGTGAAGAAATACCCTGGAAATTTAGCCACATTCTGCAGCACCTTATAATCATTCGTCTTCATCATTTATAACAATAATTGTGTTAATGTCCTAACCTCTAGTTCCTTCTTCATCTTGAATGGGGAGGCCATTTCCTGCTACCAGTGCCACTCTACCCCACTTCTCTTGTACTTTTTCTGTTATGTTAAGCACATTTGCGGTTTCTTCACTGACACTTATGTATGTCTGATTTAACTCGGTGAAACTTTTGCCATTCTTTTTCGCCAGAATCACTTTGCAACCAAATGTTGTTGTTGTTGAAGATGAAGTTGATTTTCCTTTCTTGGAGAAAGGCCTAAAGGGTAATCTGGATTTGGTTGTGTAAGCAGGTGCTGTGTAAGATAAGCAGTTTTCAGGTTCTGACCTTCTTGATTCGTTTTGACTCTGTCCCATAACCAGTAAACAAGTTCCATCTGGCAGGTTTGACAGATTAAAACGACCATTGTCGTTTGCCCAGAATGTGACATCTCCCCATTCTTCCTTAATGTAAAGGGAACTGGGTGACACCTGAAGACAATACAATTGAATCATAAGATAAGGAAACATTTTTCTCTTTCCAGTCTCTTCCACAAAAATTTGAGCAGTCCCACATGTCTGCAACTGGCACACAGCCTGTAGCCAAACACATGACATAATTTAAAAGCAACTGGCATTGAAACTTTATTGGCTGATGTTTTGGAAAGGTTAACTTTTACCTGTCAAAAAGGGTAGGATCTATGCCTCAACCATTCAAAATCTATGAAATCTGACTCACCCTTCACAAATAGTTGTGGCCTAAAAAAATTGTATTCTAGCTAATTTTTTCACCATGTTTCTATATTTTGTAGCCTTATAGCACCAACCTCTTTCACTAAGGATTGGTTTGCAACCATTTGGACGACAAAACACGCCTCCTTCAAATTTATAGACTATTCAAATATTCATAAAATTTACCATGAAAAGATTGCAGCCCTGAAAATTCGTACTTGAGCTCATTCTCTAAAGCTGCTAGTTTTTTTTTGAAATGTACTGTGGCTTTGAATAACTGTAATGCAACACTCAGCATGTTGCAAGTTAAATACATAATAAATTCGCTATTCTTATAAAATTGCTCACGCCAAGAAAAGCATTTTTACATAGTGTTCATTACTAGCATTTTGTAGCCATGCATGCCTATTACATTACACACGTCTATAAAAATGTTCATAACATTAATTGCCATTCATATAAAAAGGTACACTGAGCCCAAAGTCACACGTGCCTTAGAGAAATCATCAGCGGCTATGTGCGGCTGGTTTGCCTAGGTACTTGGTGTATCCCTGATCATAATGTATGGTACTTCATGTATCCCTTATTGTAATGTATTTAAATATATTGCAGTGTAATTTAGGGTCGGATTACAGTATCTCGGATTGAAGCACTGATTTTAGTATTTAGGGTTAAGCACTGATTCCAGTATTTCTAGTGTATCCAAAGGGTTAGTTCCTATATATGGTTTGGGCTAGCAGCATATTATCTTATATCCCTTAAAAATTGCAATTTCCGGCAGCTAGTCCTCGGTGGTGTAGTGGATAGTGTGCATGGAGTAGATCATACGGCCCGGGTTCGATTCCTCCTTGTGCTGTTTTTATCTTCTTTTTCTACTGAAATAAAAACTAAGTGTTTAAATACAAAATAATAAGGGATACACCAAGTACATACCCTGGTTTGAATGAATTTTATGAGCGCAATAATGTACAAGTCAAGTTTCAGAGTTTGTGTTTGTGTTTATGTTCGCATTTAAGGTACAAATAAAGTGAAATATAAATTCCTTGAGAGTCCCGTCCCAAACCAAGCTCAAGCTTTCTAGAGATTTACCGATTCCCTGGAATCCGGAATCCGGAATCCGGAATCTTGAGCGTGAAATCCTAAAATCCGGAATGAACCAAAACATGACAAATAAATGAATATCCGTTAAATACGAAAAAGAAGTGACTTAGAAAAACATTTAACTATAAAAAATTGCGACAAAACATCTTAAAAACATTGTAAAATTTTAAAAAGCTAAAAAGCTGACGACGTTTCGACGTTACCGTAACGTCATTATCAAGTCAAAAATGTATAAAAAAACTAGGTTCTATAAATACTAAGACGAACAATAAATGATGAAAATAATTGCGAAAATCATACCCGTTTAATTTTTCGTACTTGACATCGCATGGCGTAGTTTTATTCTTCAATCGCGCAGTTTTCTAATTTCTAACTTTACCTTTCTTCGACAAAATTTTAACTATAGCGTGACCTGATTGCGCTTCGTTGTCAAGCACATTCACTGGCTTAGCCAATCTATAAACAGGATAGATGAGAGTGAAATCGTGGCGGCACAAGCGGCCCGTTGAAACAAAGTAGTCGCGACTTTAAACTTTTCATACCGTATTATGCACTTTTGTATTCATACATTTTTACACATTTTTAAGAAGGCGATTTTTTGACAATGTCGCATCGCCGCGTTGAGAAAATCGTGTTTTAAATAGCCTACACGTGCACGTGCAACCTTGAGTTGACATTGAATTCGAGCCAATCAGAACAAACGGTTCTCATGGGAAGTTTTTGAATAATTTTTTTAAGCTGCAGTATAAATTTAATAATTTGTCTCCCTTTATTGATGTGTTTTCCTTTTTATAACAAAAAAGCAAATAATTTTTTCTGATTATTGTAAACAAAAATGTACTGTTGGGTCTGCCCGCAACAGCAATATCGAGGTCTTTCCCCACCTGATGGCTCAATTAGTTCTTATAAATTCTAAAACCACAAGCAAAATTATTCACAATGCTGTGTGCATATAGTTATAATACTGTATTGGAAAATTTAAAATCGCGATGTGTCGCACTATACTCAGTTTAGACCACAAAGTGCGTTATACAATCAGGTCACGCTAAAGTCAAAATTTTGGCGTATTAGGTAAAGTAAGAAATCGGAAACACTTATAAAACTACGCCACGCGATGTCAAGTAAAAAAAATTAAACAGGTATTAAACGGATATTCATTTATTTTTCATATTTTGGTTGATTCCGGCTTTTAGGATTTCACGCTCAAGATACTGGATTCCGGATTCCGAGGAATAGGTAAACCCCTTTCTAGTGGTATTGAACATTTCCTTTCAGTCATCCGTCACCACTAAAGCTTACCAAATTATGTGGAACACACTATTGAAGTGGCACTCACCTCGAATGCAGTGGCTAACCGTGCTAAAGTTATGTCCGTATGTGCTACTGAAAGCCGTAAATCTGTTCCCTCTCTGCTGAACTCATATTTGCGGTTCGCCATCTTCTACTACAACAGCGGCAAGTCCAGCGGCAAGTAATCTTTTGAGGGACTGGAACTGAAGCTTACGTCATTTGTATCTTTCCTGATTGGATGTCCTTGTGTAGTTTTTGGCGGGAAAGGCACGGAATGTATAGCAACGTATCGGATACGGTTTTGGGCGGGAAACGCAAAGTTGTTTATAAATGTGAATGCCGGGAATAATCCCTACTTTTTGATACTTCCAAAGATGAACAACATTTGCGAGAAATATGTTGAACACCTTGTCTACACGGAAAATAAATGTCATCGTCAGATCAGCGAATTACTTAAAACTAGTTATCCAAATCAAAAGGGCCTTAGCGAACGTTCAGTGAGGAGATTTTGCAAAGAACGAGGGATTTGCAAGCGGGCAAACTTAACAAATGAGTCGTTGGATGATTTGGTTAGAGAGTCTGTACATAAGGTGAGTAACGGCAACTGTTGAATATAACTCCTTATGATGGCTTATCTTTTTATGATCATGAACGAACATTCATTGAACAAGTACTTGTATAATGAGCGTGACAGAATTGCGTGACTGTCACTGGACAGTCACACAATTATAATTATTATACGTATGTGGTTTACAGAGTTATGAACACTAGTGAGAATCCATATTCAGTTTCAATTATTTTCAATTTAAAATAAAATGATGAGAAGCCCGCAGGTCCTCAGGGATACAATAAGGCACTGCAGTACTTAAGTATTCAACTGATAAATTTTCTGTCAACTAAAGTCACAGCTACAGTGAATTGTCTGAGGTTTTTATATTATATTTTACATATTTTAGGTTGGCCCAACTTGGGGAAGGAAAATGGTTCATGGATTCCTTAAATCGAGTGGTGTCAGTGTTGCTCAACGAAGAGTTGGTTCTTCACTTGCCCGTGTAACACCAAGTTACCATCGCCAAAGGCAAGACAGAACAGAGCAACAAACAAATCCCATTCCTTATGAAGCAGAATACTTTGGACACAAGCTTCATTTAGATCAAAATGAGAAACTTGCTATGTATGGTGTTACACATGTTTGTGCAGTTGATGGCTACAGTGGCAAAGTTGTAAGCCATGCCCTAATGCCAGTAAAAAACAACCTGCTTATTTATGACCATGTCTACAGGTAGTGTACTAGAGTATCAAATTACTGGCATACTCTTCTTGCCTTTATTTCTTACTAATACCTATCTGACCTGATAAGATATCATTTAGATATCTGCAGATCTAGAGATCTCAAAAGGCTTAAGAATGCTTCAATTCCCTCACTCCATGTTTATTATAAAAATGACATGGTGCATATACTTAAACAACTGGTGCTCAGCCCCAGCTAATGGTCTGTCTCCTGCAGGAAAATCCTTGTGCCAGTGGCTCCTGAAAACTGTCATTTCTGATTACAAATATAGTATTTATTTTTATTAATCATTCATTTACAATGCATTTTATATTTTATAACACATTAACAGCCTTATTCTGTACATATAAATCAACATAAATATACAGACAATACAATACCCTAACTTGCAGACCTGCCATTACTACCTATGGGATGTGGGATCAACTGCGTGTTGACATGGGGAGAGAATTCTGCCTGATGCTCTTTATTCAAGACATGCTGAAGGAACACAGAAATAACACCTGTCGACTCCCTTATATACAGAGCACATCAAAGGAGGTAGGCGTGACTAATTTTGCAAATTCATAACATGTTCTTAAAAAAATGGCATTACATAAAAACAACAATCTGATGATGACTTCATATGAGTTTTTCATGATTATATACCACACACATGTATTATATTTAATAAACCATGACAACTGTTAGGAAGACAAAAGTGTAGAAGTTTCCAAATCATGAGCCAAGAGCTAGCAATTAAAAGCCTTTTGAGTGTTCTTAAAATATGGTTTTCAATGCTCACTGTCATGAGACCTGCTGGAAGTGGGACAGTAATAAATAACTACTGACCAATATTGTGCTAAAAGCGACAAAATTCATTATCCTTTAACTTGACGTTTATTGCTTAACACTGACATTTAAGTTATCAAATACATGTAAAGAAAAGCTTATTTAACATTAAAAATTAATATAAAAAAATAGTCCGAACAAGATCTATATTAATTTTATGTCTTGTTGCCACTGTTTGTGATTTGAAAAAGATGTAGTTTTATCATGGAAATAATGTTGCCTAAAATATTTACATTTTTATAAATAATAACATCTCAACTTTTCTTTCAGAATCACAGGGTGGAAAGAATGTGGGTTGAGATGAATCAACGAGTTAATTACCCTATAAAGAGGGCTCTTAATTCCATGGTCAGTGATGAACAACTTGACATGGAAGATGAAATAACAAAGTTTTCCGTTTCATGGGTAACATTAAGAGTATGCAGCACAGGTAGCCACCAAGTAATTGATTCATGGAACGCGCATGTGATTCCAGGTAAAAGGATAAAAAAATGACCTTAAAACACTTGTACTAGTTCTTTAATATTGTCGCAATGAGCTGGCTGTTTTTAGCAGCTACATTGCTATGTGATAAATTAATGCAACCATTGATGGTTTATATAATGAACCTGCACAAAAATGTATATGCATACATGTATGCTTAAAAACACAACTAAATTTAAAAATGTGTCAGCAGGATCATAGTTTTAATTATTTTATTAAACATACATAAATGACTCATTACCTCCACTGATCATGGTTCATAATTAATGTACTTTCCTTTTTCATATATCAAATAGTTTTCTGAACTGAATTTCCTCAATTCATTTCTGTATTGCAGGAAAGGGCACACCAAATGATTTGCAGGCCGAAAATGAGAAAACAGCACCCATTACTGAGGGACTAGTCCCAACAAGAGATGAAGCAGTACAGTTCTATGAAGATAGAGGGGGACAGCTAACCTTCTGGCCAGAGTTTGGCACTGACCCTTTAAGTGGCCAAGACGTAATAGCCTCAAGACATTCAAGGGAATTCAATATAAATTTTCCTAATCTCAATGACATTTTTTATGAAGTAGTAAACAGTGACATAACTAATTTCAGAAGGGCCATTTTACTACATAGAGATCTTAAATATAAGTACTGTTGTTAATCAATTTGATGGATATCATTATATATGCTCATAGTTAATCGAGGTCCTCTCAATTAACTATGATATGCTACATTCATTTCATTTCATGGAGTATTCATGAATACAAATGCTAAGTTGAGTGCAATAATAGTTTAGTTATAAGGTCCAAGAAGATGCATTTCACATTTTGTAAAACAAACTTTGCAAACTACTGTTCTTGCAATGTAATGACATTTTTATTTTTAAAATTATGATTTATAATTTACATTTGTTTTGTGAAAAAGGCAATGCCTTATAATGTAACTAGCCTTAATTATATATGTTGGGGCACAATTATTATTTTTAAATTGTTCTTTTATGATACACATGCTACATATGTAGGCTAAATGATTACTTGTTATTGAAGACTAACTGTTTCCTTATTAAAAATGTCTACCTTAGTGGTAGATTTACTGAGTATTTTGGTTTAAACTTACAGTTTACATTATTTAACATTACATATTTATAGACATTGTAGACTGACTTAAAGTAAATTAAATATAAAATTTTCTAATTCACAAATAACTGAAAAGTACACGACTACCACAACTTGTTTATTAAGTCCATTTTGTATATCCCATTGTTATTCATGCACTTTGCATTGGTTTCTGTTTCCTGTTAAGATGAAGTTAATTAAAAAATATGAGTACAATGTATGTGACAATCTATGGTGATTTTGAGAAGGAATAAAAAATTCAGTTAAATCTGGGTCAAATAACACCTCTGTGAACACAGTAACTCCCCACTCCCACCCCCACTCCCGCCCTCCGATTTTTTGCTCTCGCCCCAATTTTCGCGCCGCCAGAATGCAGAATAATTTGTTCATACGGGAAAGCTTGCTACGCAGGCTACAGGCTAGTAAATGGAAAACACTTGTTTCCATATCTCAGACTGCCTTTTGAGCCCACAATGTGCCCCCCACCCCAAAACATGTTTTCACTGCCAGCAACTGCTGACTGGAAGAAGGTCCTTTCATAGTATGGAAACAAGGCACTACCCTAGTATATACACTTACATGTAAATACAGATACCACACAGCTCTTTACAACCTCTAATTTCATTGGACCTGTATATCATGCAGCTCTATTGTTTTCAGGGCTAGGGTCCCTTGTTGTGTTGTTTGTTTTATTGTTTTCTCAGCAAATCAGGGAAGACCTTGTAAGAGCTGTGTACTGCCCTTTTTTTCCATAAAATAATTTTACGCCAGATAGTATTAGTATTCAAAGGTGACAGGAAGAACGCTATATTTCATTATTATGATTTGGGTTTTTCCCTGGCTTCAAGTGAAGTGTTACTGGGAGATACAAACTCACCGTTTCGGTTGTTCTTGAAATTTTAATACTTGATAAGTCTCCAGAAATATCTCTGCAGTCTGACCACGGCAGAACAGTGCATCCGGAAAGGTTTTGGACCCGTAGCCATGATTTGTGGAGCTCTTCTCTTTGGATTGACAACATTTTAGGCATTCGTTGGCCGCCATCTTGTTTACTTAGTAACCGAGCCTAACATGTGGCATTTATCCCTACCCTCCCCCCGAGGGTATTTTTGTCAATTTTCAATTTTTGATTTTTCATCCAAACGAAAATTGAAAGTTGATTTTTGATTTCCGATTTGTCAGTCACGATATGGTGTGTTTTAGATCCATTTGATTGAAAAAGGGTATAGGGAACCAATACTTCATTTTTTTACACAGATAAATTTTAGATAAATGAGTGTCGATTTTCGATTTTGATTTATTTGGAAAGAATGAAAATCGAAATAGTAAAACCATTTTTAATTTTTGTTTTGATGGAAAGTGACGAAAATTGAAAACAGACATTTAATTTTGATTTTTCTTGAATTCAATAATCTCAAATAATGATTTTCATTTTTGATTTTTCCATTTTTGATTTTTATAAAAATGGAATGGACGGAAGGTACACGCACCAAAAGTGACCATACATCAGCCATTGCTGATCATATCAAAATCACTGGTAACAACATTAATTGGGATCATTTTGATATTTTAGCGTCCGGCAAAACGAACTTTCACTGTAGAATGAAGGAGACTTTGCTCATTCAAGAACTACAGCCTTCTTTAAATTTTAACATCAGCAGTGAGAAGCTGTTGTTTTGATTAGCTGTAGCTTCTTAGGAATGACAGTCCGTACTATTAAATTACTGTTAAGATTGTTTATTTCTTAATCTTGGTTCCAAACCCCTATTTTAACTATACAAACCGTTTCCAAACACTGTAACGGTTACTTTTGAAAATGTTTGTTGCTTAGCATACGAAACGTCAAGTTTATTATAAAATGCGTTGGTTTACCATGTTTATCACCGCTGTTTGTGTTTTATCATCAATATCAACATCAACGTCGTCAATATCATCACTCCCCCATCGACATGATCATCGTGGTCATCATCAACATCCTCAACATCATCTTCCTGACCATTCATACAAAGGAACTTATCATCGCCATCATCTTATCAAATGTCTTGTTGGCATTGTCTGATCTATTTTTAGCAAGATATAAAGTAATATAAGCAATACCTCAACAGCATAATGGATGTAATGTTTCCTCTTCTTCAAATGAGACTGCGTTTGGCTTTCATCGGTAGCATTGTTTAACTCGCAAGTGTGTCCTCCCTCCTCTGCAGGTCCAACATTCATGGACACACAATTCGGCTCCAAATAACATTTCACACGGCAGCTTCCCTCATTGGCCACTTTTTCAGTTCTTATCACGTGATCTGGAAGTACTTTGTCTGTTATCGGTTCTTTAAATGTTATGATGCGGTTGTGTTCTGTCGCCAAAACTGCAGATAAATTAGGAAACATTTTAGTGTAAATTGTTTTGAAGACAATGCAGTGAACATGGATTTAGTTTCCAATGATGCTCTTTCGCGGGAGATTGCAGAAGATAACAAAAACTGATGCATTTGAAAGATAACTTTCTGCAAAGAGCCTTCCGCAGTGCAAGCTAGTTTAAGCAAACTTTTTAATGGCAAGCGGGCAGGTGGCCGGCCATTCGGTATTCTTTGAAGTTTAAATTCTAAATGTTGTTTTTGTATATTTTATTTGCATGTGAAAATTTGCATGTCGTGCCTAGAAATCATATTTCAATTTGTAGCTACTTCACTGTTGAATATCGTTTCTTCTTCTCTTCTTACGGGCATACATCTGCTGGCCCTAATATGATTGTTTTTGTTCACCCCACAGGTATAATCAACCTCCACACACAAAAAAGGGTTTAAATTTTCTTTTTCCAACTTTGCTGCACTTTCTCAGAGAATTACTCTTAAAGATCCAAATAAAATTTGGTATTTATACGTATTAAAATCTTTACAGGCGTTTTCTGGGACATAACTGAATATAAAACTACATTTTACCACAAGAGGTTAGATTGATAAGTAAAATATGGTAGCATTACCGATCAAATGACTTTGCAAGTTTGAGTGCAAGAAAAGAAAAGATATCCACAGTTGGTAATTCTGGCGCTTATATTAGCTTCACTGAAGGGTTCGGCCTATTACGTTTTCTGTTTGCTAAGCAACACCTTTGTTTACAGTTGCATGGAGATTTATTATTTTTTCCTGTTTTAAGACTTCCTCGCTTCTATTACTGTTTATTCCAGTTACTTTCCTCTCTCGATTGGCTTACTTGAACAGAATCGGAACTGCAAACGACTATAACGCCTTTCTATTTAAGCTTATTAAAACGCATTGTGCCGAACCTACCCTGACTGGCGGGGAAGAATTGCATTTTAATTCAAGTTTCCATGACACATTTAACTCTTACTTGTTTATTGTAGTTGACATGCACAAAGAATAGCAAAACCTACAACGATATACTAGCATTAAAAAAGAGACTACAATACTTGTTTACTTTTGTTTTCTGCTTTTCTCTGCAAATGGCATTTTAACCTCAGTCTGTTTTTTTTTTATAATTTTTAAAGAAATTTCTTGAAGTAAGAGCGACTTACCAGCGTACACTAATGTTCCGAATCCAAATGCAATCCATATAACGAAAATGATGCCTTTGATAGAGGCCATATTCCTTAGCTGCTGCAAGACTGTCTTAAGCTTTCCTTTTGCTGCCAACAACTGGTCCAAAATAACTAGTATAACATTAATTATTCTGGGTTTTTTTCTTCGTGTTTGTAATCATAAATAATAAAACATTCTAACTAGCATATTTTAATGAGTTAATTATGGCAAGTTAGGACATTAGGTGTCTGTCCGATGTATTTTAAAATCATTTTCGGTTTCTATTTGGGTCCCTTTTGCGCCAAGTTTTGTGCCGTCGCGGCCTAACTGATATCTTTCAAAAGTTGTGTTTGTTCTCAACTTTCGACTTTGATAGAGGCCATATTCCTTCGCTGCTGCAAGGTTGTCTCAGTATAAAGTCTTCCTGTATGTTGCTAAATACAACTGGTCCAAAATAAGTAGTTATTCGCCTGTTTCGTGTTTCTAATTAATAAAACATTCTGACAAACATCGTATTTTAGAGTTAATTATTTTGCACCAAGTCTTCACAGTGTGGGTCGTTAGTATCTGATATGCCGATAATCTTTCCTCGGATAACAAAGTTGTGTTTGTTCTCAACTTTCGACTTTGATCAGTAGAGCTCATATTCCTTCGCTGCTGCAAGGTTGTCGTAAGTCTTCCTGTTGCTACCTTTCCGTGTCTGTAATTAATAAAACATGCTGACTGGCATTGTATTTTGATGAGTTATTTATGGCAAGTTAAGACATTTAGGTGTCTGTCCGATATATTTTAAAATAATTTGGTTTCCATTTGCGGGTCTCTTTTGCGCCAAGTTTTGTAGTCTCGCTCCTATTTGATATATTTCCTCAGACAACAAAGTTGTGTTTATTCTCAACTTTCGTCTTTCAGCACGCGCGCATACCAACAGGAAAATGCTTTGCCGTCGTTAAATTTGCAAAAGAACCAAAACAATAAACGATTATTGAACTAAAAGACCAAAATAAAAGCCCGGTCTGAATAGTTTAAAACGGAGCCGAATATGACAAACGTTATTTTAATTGATACGATGTTAAATCAGGCAAGCTTCGAAGTCATTGATCGGCATTTATTCAGCTATTTATTCCTAGTAGTTGTGTGTTGGGGTGAGGGTAGAGGAGGAGAATTTTAAACCTGACACATTTGCATAAACTGCAAAGATCTTAACCTCCAGATGGTACTCCCCTTTATATGTTTATATTGAACTTCATGGGCATGTGCA
>JAJGOT010000213.1:1090000-1207500 GCA_022457155.1 Cladopsammia gracilis | reverse complement strand
GGTTGATGGTTGTCAAGTGAGTTGTACGGTTGTTGATCAGCAAATGTATCTGCGGTCGCCTAAGATTGTATTCGATGGCTTTGCTGCTAAACATATACCCTCGATACGCCGTGAAGTCCGCTGGCTCTTCTCTTTCCTGACGAATGCCATAAACCAAATCCAACATAGCTCGCACGGCTGATACAGAAAAATCATCAGCATTCATTGGGATGATCAGCTTCCTTGCTGCAGCGAGGGCAATCTCGGTGTACACGGAGAAGGCAGGGTTTGTGTCAATAAACACGACCCAATTTTCGTTAGCCGAGGCTTCGTCACGGCCTTCGGTCACTCCAGCAATTCTTCCCTTTTTACCCTCAATGAAGTTTTTGATGGCGGAAGTCGCATTTAGCCATGGATTATTCCTGGGCAAAACAATCCCAGATCGCTCATGTTCAAGGTGGCGACCAACCAATTCAAGGTACATGTCACCACAGAGTAAGAAGAGATTAGACGGCATCTGGTCGTTGTAATCACGAACAGTAGTTAGATAATTTCTTCCTTCTACCACAGGCCCTGGCTCAATTGACTTCTGAAGGTAGAAACTGATTGTTTTGTTTTCGTTATACAAAGAGGGAAGGCGCGTACTTCCTTTATCTGTTCGCGAACTCAGCAATGCCATCGACACATTTGCTTGGGGACAAAGATCAATCACAAGCACTTTTTCATCCGGGTTGCGTCTAGCATACTGGGAGGCCATATGGAAAGTAAGAGTAGATTTTCCCACTCCACCCTTGTTATTCCAAATTACATATGATTCTTTCAGTGGCATCGTGTCATAAAAACTTCTTGGAAATGATAAAAATCGCAGTAAGCGAACTATACGTGAGGTGCAAGCTGCAACTTATGCAAATTATGAGCAAGAAAGGCACACCTTTAACTAATATAGCGCTTTCTGCGTGTGCATATAAGTCAGTGATCATGACGACCGTCGCGCATCAGTGGTCTTGATAAATGTTTAATGCATAATACCTGGAGCCTCCTACAAATGTATGTATATGTCTGCATCATGACAAATCACGATTTGAAGATTTTAGTTAAGGAAATTCGTAGGCACGATGTATTAAAGCGCTCTGATTTTACTTCTTCTAGTAAATACTTTTCTTTATCATCCCTTGATGATTCTTCTGATAACAATAAACATCCGGAGTTTCTGGGAATAGCCAATTCCTAGAATCTCCGCATGTTATCGGCTGGGAATATTAACCACGCCTTTTATGCTTTTTTCATCCCATGATGCCTCGCACAGCGCTGTCACGTTGGCCAGTTGGCAAACACTTGATTTTGAGCTCATCTGAGGTCATCATCACGTGCGATTTGAATCAATTATCTATCAATTATCTATCTTCTTGCTGCTACACCGTGCTGACGAGACCCAACCAGGTCCAAACAGCTGTCCACGGTTGCATTCCAGCTTTCAGTTTCAGCTCTATCATGTCGTTGTCGCGTTAATAGCCCAATTTCGATAGATTAAAATTCAACTTCAAACAAAAGACATCACTACGAGGCTTAGGGGAATAAACCATATAAATCCCTACTATCACTCCCCTAAGCCTCGTAGTGATGTCTTTTGTTTCAAGTTGAATTTTAATATATCGAAATTGGGCTATTGTTCTTCGAATTCGTAGTATCAGCCTTCCATGGTTTATTTGTATTTACATTTTTGGCTGATAAGGTCTTTTCTACACACCACCAGCATCTTGGTTCGCAGTCCTTTGCCACTTATTCATTCATAAAATTAAGGTTACAGTGTACCTTCAGATCGAAATTTTATTGAAAATTTTTTTTGGCATCAAAATAAAGTTTACAGAACGAACTTTCGTCCAAAAAAAAAATTATCGAAAAATAGTGAAAATTGACGGAGAAATGACGGTATAACTTTTGTGGGCGGAGTTTGTTTATGAAGCGATATGTTTTTTTAAGCGCTGTTTTCTCAAAGTTAATTTTTCGCTTGTTGGGGACACTTTAAAGAGCTACAACTCAAAGGGAATTTGTTCGATTTTCCTCAAATTTAGACAGAAGCTAGGCTAACATATAATCGACAAAACCATGTCGGCAAACTTCTTATTTCCGAAAACTTTTTCGTCAAGAGCCATTTCCGTGCGATCATTCCAATTTTTTTTCTCCGTTTTTCGAAAATATTCTGTAACTTTTCTCTGCAATTGAATATGGGAAATCGCCGACACCGTTTTTTAGCGCTTCGTGTCCGGAAACCCGAGAACAAATCAAATAGGCCATTTGCACGATGACTACAACTACCAGAATTCATTTCGTTTTTCCTTTCTTATTTAAATTTTGTAATCCCAGTGCGGTTTAAATAACAAAAGCCCTAATTTGCACTACAAAACAAAAACCTGAAGGATTCTGGTAGTTGTAGTCATATGACGTCATCGCGCAAACGGCCTATTAGCAAAATACAATAATCGCTTTGAGTTATAGCGTTTTAAAGCTGATTCGGACGTTCGAATTTAGACGTCGTAAAAAATTCGACAATTCATTTTATTAGCAAATGGTTTCCATATTTAGATAGCCAGCTCTATAAGCTTTAATTTGATATCTGGGTTTAGGTATATTAAGTGTAATCTTAAGACGCTAGAGCTGTTATACTGGAGACACTCCCGAAGGTACACTGTAACCTTAACGCCAAATTGAGGCTACGCCTCGCGCACGGCTGAAAAAATGTGTCCGCAAAGAATCAATATTCACACAAGTATCTCAGTTTGAAGGAGTCTGTGCAAACAAAACATGACAGATCACCAACGCGGTCTGCTCAGACGGGAGGGACTTGGAACAATATATATAAAAGACTACAAAATGAAAAAAAAAAAATCTGCGCTGACGAGAAAGGAACAAAAAATACGCTGACATACAGTCAGGGACACTATTTGTACAGTGATTTACCTCGATTCATTTACAGCCAAATCCCGCATTAATACTGATACCCCGTTACGGCATGTACGGACAGTTTTCTCGGCGTCAAACCGCAAAAGAACGGTGGACCGTGCGATCCTATTTGCCACTGCTTACGGTGTCCTTATAAACGAGGTTCGACGCATTAAATTAAAAGTACGAACGAGTGAAAAAATTAAAATGCACTACAGCCAGAATCTGATTATGCAACAGTGAAACCGTTTGTTTTGGACACCTCCAGTAAGGGGACACTTCCTCTTGTCCTGGCCAGCAAAACGCTCATATAATCTTAAGTATGTAATGATTACTAAAAGACAACATCATGTTCAGAATAAATATAGTTCGCTCAACGTTTTATCGATTTCATCCTGATAGGTAGCTACATTTATTAGGTCTGTATTGACAGTTTTGGCACATACTAGCTAAAATAAAACACGAAACACGAGAATTTGACACTGCAAAGATTTTATGTGCAATAAAAAACATTTCTTAATAGAAAAAAAATTGGTTTTATGAACGTCAAAAAAAAAAAGACTTCGTAGTCGGCAGGATTCGAACCTGCGCGGGGAGACCCCAATGGATTTCTAGTCCATCGCCTTAACCACTCGGCCACGACTACCGAATCTACCTATACAGTATACGGTCACATGATGTCATTGTTATGAAATGGTTCAATTTGTATTTCGAGAAGATTTGTGAAATAAACTGTTAATTATTCATGTGTTTAACTTTAGTGCATACGTAGAAAAACGAAACATGTTTTATATGAGTGTGGTTTAGATTTGGTATTACTGCGCCTTTCAATAACATGCGGAATCTGGAATTCAAATCTCCACTAACGGTTGCCAAGGAGGATTGAAGGGGTTACCCATGATGCTTTGCACCCAACTATGTTATTACCGCTCGTTGCTCACGTGATCTCTCATTTCGGCATGAACACCGATGTATGCGGTGCGATTTGCGGCGTGCTCTGAGCGTCCATATGATGTCTCAAAACTAGTGTATCTCCATTATATCGATCTCAAAACGAAAAAGATTACACCAGTTACTAGTTTCCCTTGTCTGGAGATTATTTATGTGCTAAAAAATTACCGATATTATTCTTGACGAATGAAAAAAATCCGAGTAAAATCCATCAATTTTTGGCGCCAAACACAACGTTGCGTGACGTGGCAAAAACGAATTGAGCGATTTTCACGCTAAGCATCATGGGAATACCCTTCAATCCTCCTTGAACGGTTGCGTTATTCCCTGCCGTCAATCATAATTAATACGAAAGTCAACGGACCATGTAAAAAAGAGACAAACAAAATGGATCGAAATCTACCAATCATAATGCACGGACGTGACCTTTTGAACTCATTGAAAGGAGGATATGTTCCCTGAGAGGTAAGCTAAGATGATTGACGGCAGCGTAAAACGCAAATTTTAAGTTGGGTTTTGAATTTCAGAGTCCGCAGGTTAAGTCCAGTAAATCGGCAAAGAAAAAATTAACAACTAAAAAGTGAAACTGTTCTTCATTATTATTATTATTATTATTATTATTATTATTATTATTATTATTATTATTATTATTATTATTATTATTATTATTGATATCATTTTTTACTGGCTTTGAGCCATATCTATTTCTTTAAGCCAGATCTACTTTTTTTTTACTAAACTGGTCCCCTTTCCTTGTTCCACAACTGAACACGTTTTTTTTTTTCATTAAAATCAACCAAAATTAAGCACAAATATTTTAATAGGCAATTTCCAAGTCGCTTCAACGAAAGTAAAATGAAAGTACGTTTTGATTCACATTCAAATTGGCCGTTTTTATACTAGAGACGCATTATCCGTCTGGACGAACTTGGGCAAACATTTGTGGTTCGCATGGTTTAATATGCGTCTCTAGTATAAAGACGGGCACAACACGCATTATCCGTCTCGACGAACTATCTTTCGAAATGCGTCTTGAACGACGCACTACGAAAGATAGTTCGTCTAGACGGATAATGCGTCTTATGCCCGTCTTTATACTAATGTTTGCTCAAGTTCGTCCAGACGGATAATGCGTCTCTAGTATAAAAACGGTCATTTCGTCTCTAGTTGTTCGTCCTGTCTTTACCGTGAGACGCATAACATGACAGACGCATTATTCGTCTGGACGGATAATGCGTCTCTAGTATAAAAACGTCCAATAAAACTCATTTTCATGTGAAAGTTTGTGCATTTAGCATGGCTTTGATAATGCAGCAAAGCGCCAATTCGAACATTATTGTATTTTTTAAAAGGAGCAAATCTTCCCCTTGGGGTGGGGGGGGGGGGGGGGGGGGGGGCATATAAAAGTGACTGGTGTGATCGTTGTACTCTGACACCTTTTAGGGCTACAACAACAACAACAACAACATTTAGCTTTATTTGCATGACTGTAGATTTTACAATATTGCAAAAGCTTACAACTAACTAACAAAAGGAAAGAAAACAAAAATGAATAATTAAATTACATTGGTGACAATTTTATCTCGAGAATCAAAACAAGATGAAATAAATTTAATTAATTGCATGTTTAGAAAGTAAATGGAAGAATTTATTAATTCTATGATCAATTCAGTTACAGGTAAATGGCTAATATTTGGTATAAAAGTCTGTATTTTATTGTAAAAATTATCTCTTATTGTTGCGTATTTTGAACAATAGAAAAGAAAATGGCTTTCGTCTTCGATTTCATTTCTTTCGATTTCTTTTGTTGTATCTGCCCAGTTCGATCATAAGTTTATGATTACTTATACGTAATTTAGTTAATGCCCTCCTATTATATTTAAGCCAGAAAAATATGTCGACAGTCCCGGCGTTTATACCAATCGATAAAATTCAATCGACATAGCGACATTTGGCAACCGTCGGAAATCATCGGAACATTTTCGGAAATCTTCGGATATGTTCGGAAGTTGTCGGAACATCTTCGGCAATGTTCGGGCAGTCGTCGGATATTTTCGGAAATTCGGGTAATATGGATACGAAAATCACATGCATTTGACTTCGGAAAAGTTGGCAGGTATACAACAGGAACAACTTTTCAGAAAGAAAATTGGTATCTCTTATACAGATAAAAACTAATGCGAGCCACACCCACAAAACAGGCTATTGATCTGGTACCCTTTATTGGGGTTCATTTAAAATTTCTGACGATCATCCTCATTAATTATGTATGAGAGTCCGGCATCTCTACTCAGTGTGTTGGTTTGGGGGGAGAGGAAGGGGATTTCATTCAGTTTAACCTGAAACATTTAAAAATATCTTAACTCTTTCACTCCCAGAGTCAATTATGGAGACATGTTATGCATGTTCTAATTTTTTAGTCTGTGGACGAAACCCTACGGCCGTGACCGTGTAAATGAAACCTCTTCGGCAGTACTTTTGTATGGCACCATTTGTTTTTGTACAAATGAAATTTGAGATGGTTATTGAATTTTAATGTTGCGCACCCTTGAGAGTTAAAGGGTTAAGCCCTGGTGGCACTCCACTATACAAGCTATACAGGCATGTGCAACTCCAAATGATAATCTGTTGAGATTTTTTTACATTTTTAGTTTTGCTGAGTACTTGTTGTTTATGATAGTCTGAAATTTGGGCCAGGTCTGAAAAATAGTGTGCTAAATTCTGCCTTACCAGACATTTTAATGACTTTTTCATCCCCCATGGAGCCTAGTCCGTCCCCTAGTGAAGCCCTGTTGTGCATGTGGGAAGGTGCCCCTTGGTTGTTTTTGCCTCCTTCAGTACAAAAATTATCTAATTTGCTTGATACTTTAACTCAGTGAACAAATTAATATTGACCACTACTGCTTGGTTCATTAATATACAAAGAGCACTGGGGGTAAGGTAGGCGACTTTGAGGTAAGAGGCCCTGAGATTCAAAAGTGATTTGGTGCAAATGTAGCTTGTGAAGGCAGCTGTATTTGCAGGCTTAAGAGTAAATGATACCTATGTATAAATACAACAAAGATCCCCATGGGCCATACCTATTATTGTCTGTATTAATTTTTAAGTCTCTATTTTTTATCAAGGAATGGAAAGGATGAAGGATGAAATAAATAATCCTATTTGGTATTTAAATCCATGCAGTCACCTTTCTCAGTTCAAAAACACTATTTGTAAATAAAAAAGTGTCATTATTCAACATAAAGTGGTCCCCATTCAATTTATTATCTGATATTTAACAGGGAAACCGCTGGGGAAGGGGTTGGGGGGGGGGGGGGGGGTGGGGAGGGAGGATCTGATATAAAAATGACGAGTGATATCATCATGCATTTTTGAAAAGAGAAAATACTCCGAAAGATACCAGATCTCATTTTGTGAGTGTGGCTCAAATAGTACTGAACCAAAGTGGTACCAAGAGAAAATGATGTAAGAGAACAAAACCCCATGCCACATGATGAATATTTTTAATCTAATATTAGCTTGTGCCCATGCTGAGGTTATTTGCATTCTTGTTCCCATAACCGCACGGTCTCTATTTCACAAAGATCAGATCAGCTCATATATTATCTGATAGCGCTCTCGCTTGTACAGCAAAGGGAAATCGTGTTTTATTGTGAGGCTGTGAAAATCAACAACTGTAACATAATATGACATCATTCGAACCACCCAATCAGGTGTCGACCTTAAAATGACCATGCTACCCCACGCAGTATGACACCAAACTAATAATCGACTAAAAATAATTTTCATTGGAAGAGGTCCATGCCCCCCGGGGGGGGGGGGGGGGTACTCTGTAAATTTTTGGGTGGGGATGTGCGGCTGGGACCCCGAGACCCTTAACCTATACTAGACCATTTTAGCTGCATTTTGCAACCCTATTCTAGACTAAACACCAAAAAACCCTACCCTATCCTAGACCTATGCCAGGCTCGCTAGTTTTCAGAAACTCATTAACTATCACAGTTATTAGTTAACAGGGGTCAGTAAAAATGCCGTACTGCTCGCCGTACCAATTTTTAGATGCCATTTGCCAGTAAACCTTCTCTAGACTTAATTTCTTCATGCAACTGATCAACTTTGCGGAAAATGATACCCTTTTCTAGACCAAAAATCTCTGATAACTATACCCTATCCCAGACTAAACTGCCTGAAAACCATACCCTTCACAGCGGCACATACCTATATAGCTCATATATGGGAGTACGGCACATGCATAGGGGATCAAATCTCTCTTAGAATATATTCTCTTGGCAGTAATCTACTTAGTTTTTCCCCTAAAAGGTATGACAATCACTCTGTCATTTTAATATGGAAGCAGTCCCCAGGAGAAGGGGGAGGGTAACCCTATATAAATCGTTGAATTTCCAGTGCTTTGGAACTTCTCCTTGCCGTCTTCTCTACATCCACCTCTAGACTATCTTACATAATCGTATCTAAATTGATAATTCATAATAAATGCAAATCCATCAAATATAACTCTTTTGCTGAATAACCAGTGGTGTATCTTGGGTAGGGGTCCTGTATCTTTTAACAAGTGTGACGTCGCTAAAATTTACATTTGTGAAATTATGGGTTTTGATTGGATATTCGGAAAGGGCATGACGAAACGTTACGAGGGTTTGTATAGAGTCATCGGAGCATAAAAGTGGCAATATCTTACCCCAAATTGCAATAAGAATCATGCTGATGCTTGGCAAGGGGACATTTTTGTCATGCTCAGTTTCAAATATCTAATCAAATCCCATAAGTTCACAAATTTGGTTTTTGTGACATCATCACTTTATAATAAAGGACTCTATATATGGCAAGAAGGGTGAAAAAAGCCTGTCTCTAATGGTTCTTGGAACTACAACCTTTTGTAAATCATCCAGTCTCAAAGCATTAGCAAGCACTTATCTTGCAAACCAACTAAGGGAAGTTATTTAAAAAGCCTTCTCACATACAGGAAACCCAACAACTAAAGTCGATTCCCTTTGACAAGTATCTGCACAATGGCACTTTTCTGCTTGGTTGCTATAAACTTCTAACACATCAAAACTACATGTATTGCCTAAAGATTCTTTTGGATGCAGCATGATTGAGCAGTTAGGTAGCCAGATCTGAAGACCGGTGGGAGGGTGGTCCTTAGTTCAAGACCCACTGGAGTTGTTTCACGGTAGAACCGAGTTCAACCTCCCAATTACCAACTGGTCTGTATGCTACCAGTTGGGTTTCCCAAAAATTCTTTTTCCTTCTTTCTTGTTGCCCCAAGGGCTACAAGTCATAACAACACCTTGTGATAATCATCAACTGAAATTGTCAACAATAGCTAACAGGTGGTTCTCTCTCCATATTGCAAGAGTGCCAAAGCGTAAAATTTAACCTTTTTTTTCAAAAAAGAAAATTAAAACAAACGAACCGCTATAAGGTACTGCTGAATAGCTTTCACTTGAATGGTCACACATTAGGATTTCATCCATGGACTTAAAGTTAAACCCATTTTGTATAGCATACATGGATACAAAATTACTGGTTGATAGCTTTCATTTGGATGGTAACACTGACCTGTCTCATCCAGACTCATAAATTAGGACCAGTTTGTACAACAAAATAAAAAGTGTCACAAGAAAGCACTATAAGAAAGCTTAATTCATGTTGAATGTCGCAATTCAGGATTTAACCAGTCAAAAGTGTGACCAACAAAACAAGACCGGGATGTTGGCGGCCAGTTTTCCAAACAGGACATATCTAAAATTGGAACTTTAAATCATGAGCTATAAAAAATTTAGTCATAGTCAGCAATTTTGATGTCTCTTCCCTCTTTATTTGGAAGCCTGATCATTTCACACAATGATGCCTAAAAAATACATAAAAAATGACATCTGAATGGTTAAAATTTACAAAGGAGTTGATGGAAAAGATCCCTGGGATATATTATATTACTTTTATTGAATAAACCATAAACAAAAGCAAGCTTATAATAATAGTAATTGCATATTTACATACTAATTTAGCACAAGCTGAAAATGTCGTCATTTGCAATCACTTTGATTATTAATAAAGTGAATTACAAAAATTTGCCTAACTAACGAGCCCCTAAAACCAAACGACGAATATTGTACTCACTGTGAGAAAAGAAAATACACATAATTCAAACTACACATGTGGAGAAAGGCAAAAGAAAAAGCATGGATTATTTTGTTTACTAGAATTGAGTATTGTTCGCTCGCTTGTCACGCGCATGGGCAAACGTTTTGTTGTCTTCACGTTTTCGACAAAAACTGTAACATTTCGCTTCTCGAGCAACCTCGTCTTTGGCCTTAATAACGCTGTGTTTTAGTTTATTTAAAACACTAGTGCGTTTTCAAACTCCGATACTGCCTTGGATAACTTAAAACGAAAGCAAAACAAATTGAAACAACGAATTAAAAACTCTCCTTTAGTCGTGTTCGCGGCCGAAGTGGAGGCTTATTTGATCACGCGCTGTAATTTAACTTCTCTTCGCGATAGATTTCATGATTCAGCGTTTCTTTCCTATTCAATTTCCAGCGAATTCCCTCACCCAATTGTACAGCAAAGTTCAAGAGTCTAGTACTCATACAATCCATCGTAAACGTTGCCTTTGTTTTTAGAGTGATGGCAGGCGGGATGTGAGTGATCCGGCTTTTTTGCGGGAGTGTACGGTACTCCACCCGTGGCCGTCGAAGTGGCGGCCATGCCCTGGGCCGCTTTCTGTTTCAACATTGTCCAGTCGAAGATGTAATCGTACTGGTAGTTCAAAGTCCGAAATAAAATCCTGAATAACTGCCGGAGATACATGTAGTCGGGGTTCTCCTCGAAACGAAGTCCGCGGCAGTAATTGAGATACATCGCGAACTCTGCTGGGAAACCCTTGCAAAGGACTTCGACCGGAGTCGACATCTTTTTCTCGCTAATTTTCTCGTACTTTTGCTTCTTCGTTGCCGCTTTCAAGCCTTGCCAAGGAAGGCTGCTTCGATTGAAGTACATAAGCACGTAACCAAGCGATTCCATGTCGTCCCTTCTTGACTGTTCAATGCCAAGATGCGCATTGATGCTGGCATAACGAGCCGTCCCTGTTAGATTTTTATCCTCGCGGTACGGTATATGTTGCTTCGATCTTGTATCGCGGTACTTCTTTGCTAAACCAAAATCAATCAAGTACAACTTGTTGCAGTGCCTGCCTACACCCATCAAGAAATTATCGGGCTTGATATCTCTATGAATAAAGTTCTTGTTGTGGACATATTCGACTCGACTAATCATTTGGTCTGCTAGCATAAGAACTGTTTTCATTGTGAAACGACGCGAACAGAAGTTGAACAGATCTTCCAAACTTGGGCCGAGTAGATCCATTACCAGAACATTGTAGTC
Organism: Cladopsammia gracilis; assembly: GCA_022457155.1. Lineage (NCBI taxonomy): Eukaryota > Metazoa > Cnidaria > Anthozoa > Scleractinia > Dendrophylliidae > Cladopsammia > Cladopsammia gracilis. The sequence goes on along the minus strand of JAJGOT010000213.1, from coordinate 1,196,220 downwards.
TTTTTCTTGGCCGTACCATCGAACAGTAGGGATTCCAACACCGCCTTGAAGGATTTTGTAAAGCTTTGACTCGTAGAGAAGCTGTGGATGACGGGCTTTCTGAGACTCGAGCTTCACGGCGACTTCCTCCGTATTATTCGAGATGTTTACTGCCAAGTAAATATCGCCGAAAGAACCGCTCCCAATCTTGCGAACCAGGCGATATTTGCCACCAACTACGAATTCAGACCTCGAAGCACTACTACTACTGCTAGCCATGGCGAAATTATCGTTTCTTGGAAGAGAAAAAGTGAGTAAATCTTGTGCAATTAACCAAACATCCACCCAACACACGCCATTCTCGAATACTAACAACTCAAAACAGTGAATGTGACGTGGGTAGGCAAGGGGGCGCGCAATGCATTCGGGACAATCCCTTTTTTACTTCCGGTTCACAAGACAATGCACTCTGATACACACACGAAATAAACAACAGCCCGAGAATAATAAATCTTTCACTAGTGTAGGCGATTGGCTTTCAGTGAAGATCATCAAAGTATTTCGATTGGGTTTCCTTTAAAAACGCCCTTTTCTAGAATAATTCATGATTTGTGGACGTGTTAAACGTAGGCCGAAATTGGAGCACGTCGGCTTTGCGAGGCAGTAGGTTACAGGCAAACCGGAAGTACGTTGATCATCAAGACATGGATGACCCTGACATTGATTTTCGTTGCCCAAAAAACGCAGTTGGCCCTTTCAAAAATTTATTTTTAAAATATGGCAAGCAGCTACAACATGACGAACTAAATGATTGATCGCGTACTATATTCTATCGATTTTGTAGTATTTTTCCGTGAAATCACAACACCGGAACTATTGCGTGGGCCGGATTGACGAAAATTACGACCATCATTTGTCATTACGGAGTCATGCGACTGTCATCATAAGATAGATAATTTCATCAGACGTGCAGCTTATATTGTAACTCTTCGACGTTTTGTTTATATCTAACATGTTCACGAATTTTATTAGGGCAATGTCACGAATTGTAACTTAAAGAAAGATAATCAATCAATGTTTGCCCCTAGGCTAAAAAAAAAGGATCAACAACAGACAGTAATTTTAAAAGATCTTTATAATAATACCCTTGCACCTCCGCCTATGTAGCTACAATTAGGTCCTAACTGTTGAGTCTACAGATTAAACCACAAAGTGTGACCAATATGACCATTCAAACGAAATGTCATGAAATTTGATGTTTTTCTTGTTGTTCTGGCTGCTTTTTGGAGTAAAAAATTCCGGCCAATGTCGACGTACTCCAGTAAGCAGCATTACAAGACAACACTGGTCGCTCATATGAATATCTCGTAATATCTGCCAACCACAATTGTTTTTAAAACAATTGTGGTTGGTTTTATAAAGCGTAAAGGGTTTTTTCCTTGGTGTTTGGGCGCCGGGGGATGATTAGAGAGAAATGTTCTCTTCTTTTATGTTAACTCCAACTAATGAAAAAAAAAATACATTGGAATGCTTATATATAAAAACTCAGTTAATTGGAATTCAACCTAAGCTGTTAAATGGGTAAGATTTACGTGACACAGACTCCTTGAAATCTTTTCATAATATGGAGCCGTCTTATAATCCCTGTCTGTATTTATAAATACTCTTAGACAAAGGCTCTCGGCCAATTAACATACGAGAAATTGCATAATTATTGCTAAATTAATCCCCTTTTAATCCGTATTTTCTAAATACAATTCCTCCTTGTTCACTAGCCTCCAAAAAAGTAATTCCAAAAAGCAATTATCTATTAATTTAGTTAACTCTATAAGGAGTGAAATCGATAGATCATCTTGCGATGAAAGTCATTTTGGAAAGGGGATTATTTTGAACCTACAAATTTTTAACTGACTTACTCATATGTGTTATTTTAAGTTACAAAACCGACTGTGTAATGCAAATTTACAATGTCATTTCAAGATGGGGGTAAATAGGTCAACGGATCTTCCGGGGGAGGGGGTACTCAACATATGTTTAGTACAAAATACAAAAACCGATACAAAAATGCATCATAACGGGGGTGCTCGTCGCAAATTTTCGCTTAAAGGTACCAGAATCTCGTTTGATGTTTTCACCACTATAGGGGTACCAATTATATAGCCTGCGTAGCTGGCGGTTTTTTAATTCGCGAGCGCGGTTTCACCGCTCGCAAACCAGGGCGCTGAAAACTCGCGGCTTATCGCGCGCGCCAAAAAAAACCGTCGGCAACGCAGGCTACCAATTCTAAAACAACCACATGTAATATTCTCTCTACTTCATTTTTTAATACTCTAACTGTGGTCGTTTTAGTTTTAGCACCCTAAGCAGTGCCAATCTACAAATTTTAACCCCGCGCGAGAAAATGTATGATGAGAACCCTCATCACTTTAATATGGGAGTCTCTCCGGGCGTTGTCTTGCCAGCTACACACAACCCACAATTCCTCGATTCGCTCTGAAAATTTTCGTAATCCTTGAGGGTAACCTTGGAAGTTGTTCTGCTCCATTCACCATGCATGTTAACACAACACGTGTTGAGTATAATGTAATGATTTTATTACGTTCTAGCAAAGGTCTATGGATTATTGTTAGCCTTTGAAAAACGGATACTAGTCTAAAACCAGTCTAAAACGAAATAGGCTAATCTGTATAAGTAAATGTATGATATATAAAATATCACGATGATGGTTACAATAATATCGTGCAATTTTATCTCCTAAAATAAAATTGTCCTATAACATATAGCCAGCTTTTGTATGGCTGGGTTTGATTCATTCTACCTGTTTTGTAAACCTGCATAATTCGGACCCACGGAGTATATTGTAAACAGAAGCTATAAAAAATCGACAACTCTCAAGAGTGCCAATTAAAAATCAAACTACAATAAAAATTCCAAATTTAATTCTGTAAAATATTGAAAAACACATGGCACCATGCAAAAGTACTGCAGAAGAGGTTTCATTTGAATGGTCACACCATAGGATTTCATCAACAGACTCAAAAGTTAGAACAAATGGTACCATGCAAAAGTACTGCAGAAGAGGTTTCATTTGAATGGTCACACCATAGGATTTTGTTGACAGACTCAAAAGTCAGAACTACACTACATGTCTCCATAATTGACTCTGCGAAGGAAAGGGTTAAAAAAGTTTAATCTGTTGTCTGAGAAAACAACATCATGGCTAGGACGATCAAGGCTCAAATCATTGACACTTTAGATCAAAAGTCTATTGTTTGTGTACTTTACCAAAGAACAAACATGAGCAGCCTTTCACTACCAAGAGCGGCAAAAGTAACAAATAAAAAAAAAACAGGAAATAAAAAGTAATGAAAAAACAGACAGTGCCATTCAAAAGTACTGTTGAAGAAGTACTTTGTTGAAAAGCTTTAGATAAAGACCCAGTATTTTCCATTATGCTTCACGCACGTCTGCTAATATTTTGATTTGCACAGGAGCGAGGCTTCTATTGTTCAGAGACGCATGAAGCACATCCATAATAAACAGTACTATGGGAAAGTACTGCTCAGTAGCTTTCATTTGAATGGTCACACTTTAGGATTTCATCCACAGACTTTAAAGTTAGAACCACCTTGTTCAGCATTATAAACAGCACCACAGGAAAGTACTGCTCAGTAGCTTTCATTTGAATGGTCACACTTTAGGATTTCATCCACAGACTCAAAAGTTCGAACCACCTTGTACAGCATAATAAACAGTACCACAGGAAAGTACTGTTCACTTTAGGATTTCATTCACAAACTCGAAAGTTAGAACCTACACTATGCAACCCTTGACTCTGGGAGTGAAAATATTTTTCCCAAAGACAATTTGGACCTGAGAGTTGTTATAAAAACTCAGTTGTCCAACAAATGACACTGTACTTTTTAGCTTGCAAACAAGCCTTACAAAATTTAGCTATCTGGGTGCAAAACGTTTTAGGAACCTTTGAGAAATGCATGCCAGGACTAAACCCACAATGTGTTTTAACCACTAGCCTGCGTAGCAGGTGTCGGGGAGAAGGGGACTGGGGAGAGAGGGAAAGGGCACCTGCAATAAAGACCTCCATTTGTTCATTTCTGCGGACGCTGACGGCCGCAAATTCTGATTGGCTAATTCGCACTGGGCGATAAACAAAGTAAATTCCCACATGAAGTCATCCATGCGTAAAAGCGTGTGCCAGTTTCTTATTGGTGAACGTATCGACAGTTGACGTAATTCAATTACAAGGAAATCGGTGGCGTAATGCGAATAGCCCAGTTCTTATAGCAGGCGTTCCTTCCCTTCTCTCCCTTTCCTTTTTCGCGCCCCTCCCCCCTCCTCGTTTACGCCTACCACGCAGGCTATTTAACCACTTGACTATGCTTGATTGCAATGTTATTTAAGTCAGACTGAGTCTATACATAACCATAGGCATAACCTATATAATAATTTTTTATATAATGTAAAGATATATGATATATGTAAAGATGTATGATAATTACATAGTAATTTGCAAAATATTTTTCTATACACTGACAATATATTGACAGTAAAATTGATCAAAATATTCATTTTTTTATAATCACTATTCAAACAGAATTGGCCATTTTAGAAATGAAAAGTGGACTTGAACAACCACAGAATATAAGATGTAAAAAAATAAAAACTATCCATAATGATAGCATAAAAAGCAATTTTTGAAAAACTATCAAAGCCTGTTGTAAATACTAAAAGAAGGAGTTCCTTACAGAGAAACTTTTCTTACCCTCAAGAAGCAAGTTAATTTTGAGATCTGTACCAAACTTGAACCTTGTCAAGGTCGCTATTCAAGTTTTAGGGTGATAAATATCTGGGGTAGATAAAATCAAAATTTAAAAACTAAGCACTGGGCTTTTTTGCAGGCTTACAGGGTGGTGGGGAGTATTTTGGGGGAGCTTACCATTGGAAGAAATTTTTCATTTCAAGGTGCTTTGAGCTTGATAAATGGATGTATTTTGCATTTGAAAATTTGACAAGTCAGAATGTTGCGTGTAAGTCTGTTAATTTAGCACACAATACATTCTTATTTTCAGAATTTAGGAGGAAATATTGCACATTTTGAGACAAATTCAGGTCCACTTTTGTTTCCAAACTGGCCAATTACCTTTTATATACAACTGAATGTTTACTAAATAATGACAGTGCATCAAGTCCAAGTAAAGTAGTTTGTGAGGCTGAAAACAAGCAGTGTTACCACAACATGCAAACACGCTTGGCATAATGACGCAGCTCCAAACAGTGTTTCATCATATTTGAAGCACAATTCACCATCCTCGTCTAAAATATTGAAGAACTGGCCCTTGCAAAAATCGCTACCATCGGAATATACCGAACTAATTGCCTTTCCGTCGTACGTCGCATCCTTGCAGTGAGTATAGATATCATCACAGAAGTTCTTACAGATATGTAGCTTGCCTTGTCTAAACCAAAGGTACTGGTCTGGACTGCAAAAATAGCACATCATGTAATTGAGGTGATTGCGGCATTCATCACTCGAGGTATCAAGATGGGGCATTCCTGCATATGTTGAAGTCACTTCTGTTCTGGTGCAGCAGGCGCGCTCCCTGTACCATGTACAGTTAGACAGGCTGTATGCCTCTTTTGGCCTCCTTTCACTACCTGTAAAGAGCCAGTTTTGATATTAAGCAGAACTTCCATGTTGCTTTACAGTCAAAACCGGTCAAGCGTACCCGCCAAGAATGAATTAATGAATTCATTATTGCAAATTTGATTTCAGTACTCGTTTCAATAATCTGCTCTTCGAATAAATAATGCAAAAATCAAAATAAGCCTCGATTCAAAAATCGAATTTTGATTGGATTAATGAACCAAAGGTTTATGTTATATAATTTATGGCATACTAAGCACCAGGTTAATTACAAATTGATATAAACTCGTGGTTATTTGGGAAAATTCAAGGAAGAAGTATAGCGAGAGCCACGTAATTGTTGATATTTTTTTTGTATCTCCGAAAGCCTTCTCACACAGTGCTCCAAGAATCTGATTTTTCCAATACAAGTGTTTCACTGTAACAGCAAACTACAGCCATAATAGTTACCATGCACTAATGCTTGAAAAGAGGAAAAGTTTCCCAACAAAATGGATTATAAACCTACCTTTTCCTCACACGAGGACAACGGAGATCTTGCCGCCATCTTTGTTGACGAGTCGCGGTCAACCGGGTGCTTAGTATTCCATATATAGCATAAATCTTTTGTTCATTAATCCAATCCAAATTCGATTTTTGAATCAAGGCTTATTTTGAATTTTGCACTATTTATTCGAAAAGCGGATTATTGAAACGAGTAATGAAATCAAATTTGCAATAATAAATTCATTAATTCATTTTTTGCGGGAATGCTTGACCGGTTTTGACTGTAATAGTAAGGCTTTTGTTATTAATGGTTGGTTTGTTATATTTAAATATTTTCACTCAAAGACATTAGCTTCTTGAGCTACACTTACTAAGAAAACCAGAGAACCATGAAATGAAGCCAAATTTACGCATCACCGAATCGCCCACTTTTGTTTATAACTTAAAATATAGTGGAAACCCAGTTTTTTGAACCCTCAATTTTTCAAACCTCCTGATTATTCAAATCAAAACTTGTTTCCCACGCTAGATGTTTTGAATGCCCGATTTTTGAACCAATTTGTATTTCCCTTGGAGGTTTGAAAAATTAGGATTCCATGGTAGCGCTAAATTCATGAGGAATCGGGTTTTAGTTTGAAGCCCAGACATGGTTGAGGGGACGTGGAAGACTGCATGATTGCCACTCAGATAGACTTAACAAAGAAAAATAACCACAATTTGAAAATGGAGTAGACCTTTGTCACAGTCTTTTGATGGAAAGTTTTTTCTTCGATTGTTTGTGAAACATGACACAGAGTGCAAAAGTCTTGCGTGTTATACTTCGGCACGATTCCTCAGGAATTTAATGGAAAATGTATTTATCAACAAAAGTTAGTGGGGTAGTGAACAAAAGTGGGCGGGCAATAATGTGGAAATTTGTCTCCATTCTATGGTTCAGTGGTTTTTGTTGTTAATTTAAGTTTTTAAACAATAAAATTATGTATGTTTGTATCCATACCAGGACATGGTTGCAAAACATACACGTCAGGTAGTTTTATGTTAAGTTCCAAAAGTAACTACCCCCCCCCCCCCCCCCAACAGGAAAAAAAAGAGGCAGCAATGCTCCAAAAGTAACATCAAAACTTTGTGGCTGCTAATAAATTTAAATTCCAAAAGTAGCACCCCCTACAAAGTAACAAGACCTAGTTTTTCAAATTATATGCAACACAGCCTAGACATGTGGAGCCCATCCATGGGACAGTAACATGAAACTGGACTGACAATTTCATCTCATTTTTCAACAACTTATTATCTTTTATTTCATTTGGAAAGAGCTTGCACCAACTTTATTTAACGGTTTTTGTCCCATGAAAGTAATGACCCCCAAAAGTAGCTTGTTTTTTTTTCCATAAATCCGAGATAGCGCCGTTTTGTCTGGCTTTTTTTCAGAAATTCAATATGGGGCTATTTTGTCTGGTTGTTAAATTCAAGACCGGGCTATTTTGTCTTGCTGTTTTTTCATAAATTCCAGATGGCGGCATTTTGTCTACGTCTATAAAATCGAGACGGCTCTGTGAATATCTGCCACTAACAGGGAAACATTGTTACGGAATAAATACGATCATATAGAAAACCACTGAAGACATCAGTTTATACAAATAAAATTGAAAAGTTATGATTACTTTTGGAACTGAGATTATTGGAAATTTGTGCTCAGAATCAAGGAAATTCCATTTCTGGGGACTAAAAATGTAAAAATTTCCTGATGGGCATGCCCCCAGACCCCCCTAGAAGGAATCAAATCCGGCACTCATAATCACTATCCAGCTACTTAGAAATTTTTGCCGGCAACTTGAAAAGTTAAGGACAACCCTGGATTTATGAATTACAATGTGATGAAATCAGTACGTGTGGGTATAATAAACGTGCAGATATAAGAGGGTCAATGATTAATTATAATTGAGCAATGCATCAGAACCTGTATTCAGCGGATACCCTCTATTCAGCGCACACTAGCAAGGGTCCCGAGGGAGTCTGCTTAATACACTGAGGTTTGACTGTAGTTATTAGTTTGAATTCCGTGCGAAATAAAGGGCTGCTGTGCTCAAAACACTGCCATGTAAACTGGGTTTAAAATACTCCAGGTACTCCCCAGCTCTAAGGCCTGGTTCACATGTGCAACGCAAATGCAAATGCAAATGCAAATGCAAGCGCAAATGCAAGCGAACAAGCGCTTTTCACCTTGCGTTTGCACTTGCATTTGCGTTGAGCCCGGTTCACACGTGTGAAACGCAAACGCAAGTGCAAATGCAAGGAAATGAAAATTTTTCCATTCCTTGCGTTTGCATTTGTACTTGCGTTTGCGTCGCACGTGTGAACCAGGCTTAACACATCACACATGAAAGTTGGAAACATTTTTGCACTGAAATCCAACACCATAAGCATATTAAAATATGCAGCGTTTCATTTTGAACAACAAACACCACAGCATAGTCAAGGACATGGTTAGCATTTGGTAATAAAGTATTTGGGAGCGATTTTAGAATACCCGGTCACTTATTTACATATCCCTGAACGTTTTATACAAAGAGGCACATAAAAACAAAAAGGATCCATTCTTATTCAACGAGATGCAAATAAGTGGTCGGGTATTCTATATTTTTGCAATATACGCTGTATAGATGAAAGTGTGCACGATTTGTTACAACTCAACAGGAAAATTTTAAAGTATGCCTTTTGGTGGGGAGTACAGGGGACTTCCCCCCGGACTTAACGAACACAAATATATCGTGACTTTGGAAATGAATGCTTGAGTGAATTTCGTGCGTAAGTTCAAGTAGTTTATAGTAGGCAATGCATATTAAACACCATATGATCATTGCTTCTAGTAGAGATTACAGCCATAAGCGTAATTATTATGTGAAAGTGAAAGAATTTCCCAGCTTTTTTAGGCAAAGAACAGTGTGAGCCTCACTGCAAATATTTGCTGCGTAGAATCATAAACGCGGCTTTTTAAAAGTAAATCAGACTTTTCGGACAAGATTTACAAGATAATGATAAAAATGACGATTCTTACCATAGTATGAACAAATCTGCCGCTTCGCAGAGGTTTCAGCCAAAAAGAAACCCGCGTATAAGGCTGTGATCACAAGCAAACCCAGCTGCAAGGATTTCGCCATGTTGTGATTACGGAAACCCGTAAAAAACACTTCGACTTCTATCGGAAAACTCCGAATAAAACCGAACGTTCACATAGCCAATCACAATGCGGGAGAGAGAAGTCGAAGAAAGTTGCCCTGCCGAGAGCACTTTGAGCAAAATGGCGCTTCTTCGAAAGAGAGCGAAGTCCAAAGAAAGAGATTTCGATTTGCAATTTGTGATTGATTGGGTAAAATTGTTGCTGTTTGATCCCACCAACACCTGGATAGTAGGTCTAGGTCTCCTATTTGCAGAGATCATTGTTAACATTGTGGTGATATGGAAAATTAAGTGTAAGTAAACTGCTTTAATAGCTTGGGGCAATTGATGCTAATAATAAGGAGATTTCCCTCCTGTTTAAAACTTTTTTTGTCATCTCATCCCAACAAAAACAGCAAGAACAACACATTAATTTCAATAAATAAGATAGTGGAAAATAATGACGTGTAGGCGGTGTAGCCCCCCAGTTTTTGTGGGGTTCATCATCCCATGGCCACTAAGCCATACTATACTACCATCACGAGATTGGGGGGATGGGAGGGGGGGGGGGGGGGGGGGGGGGTGTGAGGGTGAATCCCAGGGTATTTGCACCATGAAAATGTAATCTAATCCCCTTATTCCTGATCTGAAATCCAGCTCCAACAGTGTGCAAACTCCATGGAACGCCGTCCCATGTTCCCTGGGGTTACGTTTAATTGGGATGGCTGCTGAGAAGAACATCAGTTACTTACTTTGTATCCTCTTGACTGTTATGGGCATGAGATGACAAGAACATAACATTAATATCTTGTAAGTGATTTGGTCCTCTGGGAACTGTCTCAAGGAGAAGCCTCACAAAGGAGACAGGCCCTTACATACATAGATCTGAAAAACTATAAACTACATCCAAAAAGGAGCCAGGTATATAGATCTGCTCTGCCAGGACACAGGTCTTAATACCATGGCAGAAGTCAAGACATGTATGTTTGTGAGTTTGGCCTGCTATTATAGCCTGAGGAGACTCAATTGATTGAAGTGCCCTTGTAAAAAATTAAGCGCACGATGGGCGCAATCGCGTCCATTGTTTTCATTGTTTGTGACCACCAACATGGCCACCATGAAAACCGTCTATTTGAGCCGCAAACTCACCACATGTCATTTTTGGCCGCTGCGATTTTTACATTACAGCATCACAACACGATTCACGGCACGTTTTTGGCCGCCGCGATTTCAAGATTGTGGCGTGATATTAACCGCGATCACACCGCGATCCAAAATTCAGCCAAAAATGCGGCACAAACAGGGTGGGATTACGCTAAAGTTTTTACAAGGGTGGCTGCTTAAAATGCCAGGGAAGGTGATCACCCCAGGTGAAGGGGGAGGGGACTTGTAATCAGTGGTTGGTTCTGAAACCAAATTAAAAATTTCCGGGTTCGATTGCCCACTGGACACCTTCCCCGTTTTTATTTTTTATATCTTAGGTTTTCCTGGTGGAAATGCTTGTAAATTTATAATGGAGAAAGTTCAGAGTAATTTACAAATGTGACAATTATTTAACTTCTTTATGATATCTCTATTTTCTGCTGCTTTTTAGATACAGAGATAGATTGGGAAGCTTATATGGAGGAAGTTGAGGGCGTGATAAATGGAACATATGACTATACATACCTGAAAGGAGGGACAGGTCCACTGGTGTAAGAGTGATTGAATTTTTATACTCGGTATCCAAACATGTTTTCTAAAAGGCAGTGATTATGTGCCTTTGCAGAGCAGGTTTGAGCGATATGGGAGCATTTGCTCCCTGGGATATTTTTATCAAGACAGTGGGAACATTTGCCTCCCTGGGATTGTATTATAAAGTGGGAGCATTTGCCTCCCTGGAATATATTTATCAAGTGAGAACATTTGCCTCCATGGGATTATTTTATAAAGTGGAAGCATTTGCCTCCCAGGGATATATTTATTAAGTGGGAGCATTTGCTCCCTGGGATATATTTATCAAGTGGGAGCATTTGCCTCCCTGGGATTCAGCAAGTGGGAGCTATTGGCACCCTGGGATTAGAACCCAGGATGCACCGGGATGATGCGGAAGAGCAAGCTAAGGGCAGCAGAGTGATGCAGAGAGAGTGCTCATCTCCAACCAGTTGACCTTGGTTCAAATCTCTTGAGATTGATGACAACATAATTATGTGGATTGAGTTTGTTGTTGGTTCTTGCCCTTGCTCTAAGTTTTTGTCTAGATTCTCTGGTTTTATCCCTTATCTACAAAAACCAACTTCAAATTTGATCTGGGTACAGTGGATAAAGAGCCACTCTATTGTTATGCTAGACTGCTAGGAGTTCCTCTCTGGAAAGTTGAGCGGGCAAGCAAATACATGATCAGCAGTCGACCGAGCGAGCAAAAGTAATGCGAGCCAGGGGGATTAAAAGCCACTCTATTGTTATGCCACTGAAAAATTCCTATTTTTCATCCCATACCTTGGCAATATGGTACATGTATATATCAGTTGAAGTTGTTGTTGGTTCCCACATTGCTCTAAAGGTATCTTCAGATTATCCGGTTTTCTTCTCCAAGTTGATTTCAGCACTGCAGTGATCCTACCTCTCAGCTAGGATTGCCGCAGTACCAGCAGGGCTCGAGACTAATGGTAGCCAATTAGCCAAAGTCTAGTAAACATACAGTTTTGGCTAGTGGATTTTTGCTTTCACTAGCCATTTGGGCTAGTGAGAATCATAACTGCAGAAGCACCAGACGGAACCAAACTGAAAATTATTTTTGATGAATGGCAAAAGCAAATTAAGAACAAAAACTGAAATATAGACCATAAACAGATATGTCAATGTTTTTCCGTATGTTAGTACATTCATAAGATGTGAGTCTTGTCTTCTCGATGTTTCTCTGCACATTAGTACATTCGTAAGGTAATTAGTAAAACTGATCAAGTTGTGTTTTCAATATCGTAGATTTTTTCTTTATCAGTATGACACATGTTACTGTCCCCACCCCAATTCCCACCCCCACCCCCACCCCCTGTACAAATCAGGCTAGTAAAAAATTGTTTTGGTTGGTGAAATCAAACCTGTCACTAGGCTAGTATCCTAAAAAGTTAGTCTCCAGCCCTGACCAGGATCATTCTACTGTGACTAACAATGCTTTGCATGCCTGCAAACTGAGAGGAGAAAACATGTCATGTTTGGATGAATGATTCTAGTACTAGGATAATCCCGCTTCCATGTTATCATAATAACAATAATAATAGTAGTAATAATAATAATAATAATAATAATAATATAATATAATAAATAATTATAATAATCACTTTATTTAAGTGTAAATGACTGTGTTTTGTTTATTTTAGTTACCCAGCAGGGTTTGTGTACATCTTTGCTGGCCTGTATTACCTGACTGGTCATGGGACAGACATTAGGACTGCACAGTATATTTTTGCTGCTTTGTATATACTCACTCTAGTGTGTATATTTGCAATTTACCAGAAAACAGCTATGGTAAGTATAGAAACTGTAGAATTACAAAAACTGTGGCCACATTATATTTTGAATATGTAGTACTAAGGGGCTGCAACTTTAGGGTAGCAGTGAAGTAGCATCAGTATGCAAACAAATACATGTACACTTACCGGGCAAGGTACAGTTGTATATGACTGCAAAATTGTTTTCAGGAATTGCCAGCAAGATCCAACATTTAACAATTATTGGATGAGGTTGAGCATGATAGCAATAATTATCAAGGCCAAAGTTTGTGTTATCTGAGGCCTTGATAATTGTTGCTATCATGCGAAAACCGAATCCAATAATTGTTTTATTATGCATATTCCTGAGCTGCACTTGTAAAGACAAGAGCACGCTCAAAAAAGTGATCAATGCACAGCAGTCAACTTGTAAGTAAACAACTTACGTCACTTCTGCATGCATAAAACTATTGTCTGTAGGTATGACGTCACTTCTAAATATATAAAATTCATTGTCTGTAGGTATGACGTAACAGAAACAGCAAGCAATAATTAGCTGCATGCTTATAGCCAATCAAAATCGAGCTAGTGACACCAATGTATAATAATTAATGTTATTTTCAGGTAGTTGTTACTTTTAAGAGGCTGTTATTTTCAGAAATTATTCTATGTTAATTTGGTTAAAATAGCACAGCTTGTTAACTAATCCCATCTGGGACTCGGATTTTTTCCGAGTCTTAATTCCTTACATTTAATATCTTTGTTGTTATTGTTGTTTCATCTTTATATACTCACTTTGGAGGTTGGTTGGCTGCATCTTGATATGCTTTAATGTGACAGCGCGATGCTGTTAGTGAGTTTCACATGTGCTAGTCAATACTTGGCTGTGTAGCCGCGCGATGCGGTTCCAGTCAAGACCCACAAATTGACCCTTGCTCACCATAGAGTCTCCAGTAGCTCAGTGGTTAGAGCATCCGACTAGATCACGGAGGGTCGTGGGTTCAAATCCCATCTGGGACTCGGATTTTTTCCGAGTCTTAATTCCTTACATTTAATATCTTTGTTGTTATTGTTGTTTCATCTTTATATACTTGTTAACTAACTTAGGTAAAAAGGTAAAGTTGTACAAGAGCCACATGCAGCCACTTGGCTGGAGCTTCCTAAACCAGGTTTCCATAGCATGAAGCAATTACTATAGGAGTATTACTACTCGCTAGTCCATCGCAGGGTTACCCCCAGTATTTTGACGCCAGTACCTATTTATACACCTCGGCAGAGACAGACAATGTGGCGTAAAGGTTCTTGCCTAACGATACAACACAACGGCTGAGACGATCGAGACCCTCAAACCACTGACTCTGTACGTAAATTCCACTGTGCTAACCACTGCATTACCGAGTCTTACTTTTCTTTTCAGGTTCCTCCCTATGCATTTTTCTTCATGTGTTGTGCATCCTACAGAATCCATTCAATTTACATTTTGCGTCTCTTCAATGATCCTGTGGCGATGTTCTTCCTCTATCTTGCTGTTAACTGCTTTCTGTTTGATTGGTGGAATGTAGGGTGTCTTTTGTTCAGGTACATTGTTTGCAGTAAAAATATTAATGTATGATGCTTACGTATTGGCACAGATCAAACAGGTACTTAGGCAGAGATGCCAACCTCTGGAGATTGAAAATAGGGAGATTTCTTCTGAGGGTGAATTCTGAGGGTGACATGTTTTCGCATGACCTCTTTTTTGGGGGGGGGGGGTTGTGAGTATGTAGGGGGGGGGGGGGGTGGAAAACTGCATTCCTGCGTTTGTGAAATTAAGAGACCGCATTTGTTTTTGGATTTTGGGAAAATTTGGGTTAAAATCTTAGCCTATTGTAGAGAAAAGATCCAAAGTCGCTTTTATCCGGGAGATTTAGTAACCTGTACGGGAGACCAGGAGATTCGTTCCGTATCCGGGAGACTCCCGGATTACCCGGGGGAGTTGGCATAAGTGCTCAGGAGGTGTGATGACCTTTTTTGGATAGGAAATTTGCCATCTGAGGACTGAGATTTTGGTGAGGACTTTTTCAGGGGTCTGCAAAAAGCATAACCTTTTTGTGCAGAGAAAACAGGGACTTTTTGGCAGTTACGTTCTGGGGCATTGAACTTTTTTGGGGGTCTTGTTTGGGTCTAACAGTCTAATGTCTCCCTGTCATTATTATAGCTAAGTACCCCCTTGAGAACCCAGCCCTGCAATGCATACAAGTCCTGTGCTATTTTGGACAAATTTAGAACTCTGAAAAATCTGTGTGAGTCCCTAAAAATCTCAGTTCTGTACAAAAGATTATAAGCCCCAAATATTAAGCAACCTGGCTCTTTTCTTTTGTTGTATTGTGTTTGGACTTTGCCATGTGTCTTTTATTTTATTTTGTAAATTGATTATCAATGACATCTTTGTTGTTGTTTTATTAGCCTGGCTGTCAGTGTGAAGATGAACATTTTGCTGTTTGCTCCTGGTCTTTTGCTTCTTCTGTTGAAATCCTTTGGTGTATGGTGGACAATTCCTAGACTGACTTTGTGTGCTGTAGTTCAAGTAAGATAAAATCGTGTATTAATAAATATATATAAGGTTGCGTTTTTTTTGGGAAAATACGAATCCAGCTATTCTTGAATAAAAAAAAGGGATTTTGTGTTCTTTTTTTATTTACTAAAATCCAAACTTAATCTGAGATTCATCAGATTAAATCTAGATGTGGACTGTTTTGTTTGTTTCACGATTTTATATCATGGTCAATTCAGGTAAGATTGTGTAGTATATAATTTTATTGAAAATCATAATCTTGAAGCAGATAGTAATATATTCACATTCATTCGATTAGACACAGTCTGTATGACTTGTGCTTATTACAGTCAAAATACTCAGCGCGTTCCGCTTATTATTTGGGAATGACTTTCATTAATCGGGAATGGATGGCATTATTGAAATCAAAATTCAGGTTTTAAATTGATTATTGGAATCTTCCAACGGTAGCCTCATTCGAAATAATAAATGTTGATTGGTTTATTTACTGACATGGGTCAAAAGGTCACAGACGAAATACGCAACCGTTGGTCGCTGTTGGTTTCAGAGAATTCAGTCGCTTGGACTTCATAGGAAATTTTCTTCACTTTCGGTGAAAATTTCTCTTTCAGTACCAGCACACTACCATTTTAAGAATTCTTCTTTGGAGTTTTGTAAATGCAGAGCTTATTTACGTCAAAAAAATACTCAGTGATGAATTTTTGTTGAGCGAACAGAAATAGGTCAGATGTGTCAAGCCGCCAACTGTTGCGTGCTTTGCACGTGAACATTCGCCTGATGTCAATAACAAACCAATCAGCATTCGTTATTTCGAATGAGGCTACCGTTGGAAGATTTCAATAATCAATTGAAAACCTGAACTTTGATTTCAATAATGCCATCCATTCCCGATTAATGAAAGCCATTCTCAAATAGTAAGCGGAACGCGCTGAGTATTTTGACTGTAAGATATGGGCGAAAAAATTTTGCATAAGTCATAGAGTGGGAGTACCGGTATAAATGTAGGGATGGTAGACGTCGCTGAAGGGGAGGAGGGTGGGGAAAACCAATTACATTTGCGTCACCCTAAGAGCCTGCGTGGAAATGAGAGGATGAGTTTGAAATGGGAGAACGCTTAAATAGCAAAAATTAACCCCGAGGGAGCAGCTTGAGAGGGAGTAGAATGTGCCAAGGGAATTAAGCCAAATAAACAGGAATGTTTAAAGTGTTTTCGTTCCTTATGAATGAATGAGAATAGAAAAACATAAGTGAGTCAAAATAGGTTCATTTGCATACCAATGGTTTTTTTTTTTCACGTAAAATGGTCATAAAGAATCCATGTTATCTGGGATCACAAACCCGATTTCGGAATCTCCCAAAAAAATAAGTCTTTTGGACAGTAAAAGCTAGTAAAGTTGGATTTAGGTGGCAAGCATACCACATAGCTGGAACTAAAAACCTGTTTTCTGTAGGATTAAAAGCAACCAGGATTATTACATGTACACCCCTGGATGGGATGCTACAACCTCGGACAAACCTGTTGAGAAAGGTTGATTTTGTTTTCCAATCCAGCATAATAATACCTGTGTCAACAAACGTGAACAACAATATTATATGTCCCCTTTCCTTCCCCCTGTCATATGAATCATGTTCAATTTTTTCCCAATTCAACACAAAAGTCTTAAATCATTAAAAAACATGAACCATATTGTCCCCCTTTCCTCCCCCTGTTCAATGTCCAAAAACTGACCCATACAATACAACATTGGTAGAGGGGGGGGGGGGGGGGGGGGGAGGGCGCTGGGGGGATATCACGTCATTACCTGTCTACACCATTTTCCCCAGTACTGATTTTATACACCTGGCCCGTTTGTTCAAAAGGTGGATAGCACTATCTATCCAGTGGATAATTCTTAACAAAATCCTTTGTTTTATCCGCTGGTAGTGATATCAGTGGATAGTGCTATCCACCTTTTAAACAACCAGGGCCTGGATGGGGAGAGACAAAGTTTCAAATTATATCATTTGCTAAACAACAATTTTTTTTCTTTCAGCTTTTACTTGGCTTTCCTTTCCTCTTAGATAATCCAGTTAGCTACATGACCATGGCATTCAACTTAGGACGGCAGTTTTTGTTCAAGTGGACAGTCAATTGGAGATTTCTACCCGAGTGGCTTTTCCTCAATCGTTATTTTCACATCACCCTTCTTGCTTGCCATCTCACAGTTTTGCTGTTGTTTTATCTTTACAGGTGGACTAGGTATGTTATGTTCATTGTCTAAGGAAGTCTGACTGGCTTTAGAACCACTTTAAACCACTATTAGGGTTTGACTAAAATATTATTATATTATTTAACAATAAGATTATGAGCTTGATATTTCTATCGCGTGAGAGTTGATGAGGGTAAAGCCGAATCAACTATCATGTGATAGAAATCAAGAGCGAATAATCTAATTGTTTTAATCTAAGTCTACAAGACGTTCAAAGCTTAAAAACGAATACTCTTCACAGACACTTTGAAACTGCGAAAAAGTGGCCACCATTAGGCTACTCACTCTACTCACTTTCTACAACAGAATATATAGTGAGTAGCGTAGCCAATAAGAGAACAGCATTTGTGATAGAACGCTAGTATATTTATACTAATATTTAATATTTCTAGCAGAAAGATTGAGTCTTACTAATATTATTATTTATTTGTTTTGTTTGACAGAAAATCAGAGAGTCTGCAGAGTTATTTTAGGAGACCATTTCAAAAAACAGCTCTAACGGCCAATCATATCCTTGATTAATAATCACCAGCAGTAACGTTGTTATAGTGAGAATTTGATGCAGGGATGTAGCTTTAAGAGCCGGCTACTGGCTAATTTCACTGGCTGAAATATCACTGGCTGAAATTTCACTAGAA
Source organism: Cladopsammia gracilis (assembly GCA_022457155.1). Classification (NCBI taxonomy): domain Eukaryota; kingdom Metazoa; phylum Cnidaria; class Anthozoa; order Scleractinia; family Dendrophylliidae; genus Cladopsammia; species Cladopsammia gracilis. Next base: position 1,178,023 of record JAJGOT010000213.1, on the reverse strand, counting down.
AACAAAGACTTGGATGATTTTGAAGGTGCACAGGCTAGAGAAACCAGCTGGGCTTGTTAATGAGCCTGCTAAGTGTTTTGTTAGCTACAGCACTGTTGATGACTGGGGCAATTGCTTTGTTAAGGAACTTTTTGTGCTTATCAGCGAATACAATAGCCTGTGATCAGGTCCCATTGCAGAGAGTAGGTTGAGCAATGAAAACAAAGGCAGCAAAGTTTTTGTGGTCAAATGTCCCAGACAAAACATCCTTTATCATGAAACATAACAGAGTGGTCATTAATAATTAATGACCGCTCCCTTATGAGTAATTATTTCAGTAATTATTTAGGTAATTATATGTGGGGTAGTGGGTAAGAAACTCCGAGAACATTTAACTTCTTTAAGTTAGCTCAAAGGACAAACATAGAGAGGTGCCTATCTTAGAGAGATGCCCATCATAAGAGAGACAACCACCTTAGAGAGGCGTCAATCTTAGACACATGTGCATTAATTACCTATATGGTTGATGGGTTAATTATAAATTAATTAATTAATTGACTGATATACCTTAACTATACTCACAGATTGTCTCTGTGTTGTTTGTTTCTAATTTTATTGGCATGGCATTCTCACGCTCACTTCATTACCAGTTCTATGTGTGGTACTTTCACACGCTTCTTTTTTTGTTGTGGAAAACAAATCTCTGGGTGTCCATCAAGTAAGTGCCTTGTTCTCTTTACTCTTGACCCCTTCACCTTCCATGATTTTGCCAAAATCCAAATACAGTTGAACCTCTATATCAACTACCTATCCTAAGCAGCCACCTCCCCTATAAGCGACCACTTTTCCAAAATCTCCATCTTCTCCAGTCAAATCATTATTAGGCATTTTGCTTTTTGGGTGGGCGAGTGCTGAAGTTAGTTTTTGGATGCTATTTTGATTTTACACAACGTGGGGGCTGGGCTGGGGCTGGGCTGGGAGGACTCTCCCCCCCCCCCCCCCCCCCCCCCCCCCACTTCGCCTTCCAGCCTGACTCAGTCTGCGGGTTTTTATAACGCAGCACTCGTTTGCCCCCAAATATGCTTGTAAGCGACTGCAACCACTCTAGGTGTAACTGCATGAGAACTTCATTGTGTAAAGTACAGTCAAACCCCTATTAAGCGGCCACCCTCAGGGAACTGGCAAGTGGCCGCTTAATAGGGGTTTCATCCGGATTTAGCATAAACGCATGATATAAACATCATTTTATTTGAATACAAGACAGTTGGAGGCTTGTGACAACTGTTGAACATAATACAGCTTTGCAGGATGGCAGAAAACGGCTCTAATTATTTGAATTATATAAAAAAGGCCCCAATAGCCTGTTACGAACTGTATTCAAAAATTCAAAGTTTCACTGATAATTGTCACAAAAATACTGTACCTTAAAAAATCCGAAAGAAAACCTTGTGATAAGATCGCAACTCAAGAAGAACCATATAAAGTACCTTATTATAGGAAATTAGCGCTCCATGAAATTAAGGTATTGGAAATTAACGCGACTTAAATTAACGCGAATTTAGTGGAAAACGACTTTCGAATAAAGAAAATTAATGCGAAAGAGGAGGTAGAATTTCACAATAAAGGAAATTAACGCTATTAAGACACAGTTGGTAGTGACAACTGGAAGAAATTTATTTCAACACTGGATGCAAAAAAATTCAAATCTGGAGAAAACTGTCGAGAAAGACTATGTTGACGATTCAAAATCTATCTTGGCCGAAATCAAAGGAGAAGATATTGAAAACATCACTTCTGACAGCGACAACGATGAAGATGAACTTGAAATATTGTAAACCTTCACTTCAGCTTTTGTGAAAGATTAAAGTAAAGGGTAAACGGAAAGAAAGAAAGAAAGCTTGTAGTTATTGCTTTTTAGGTGTCAAGAATGTCTAGACAAGTTCCAAAATTGGGGTAAAAATATTGGAAATTAAGAGCGCGGAAATTAACGCTGCTCTTAATTAACGTCGCGGAAATTAACGCTCAACGAAATTAACGCGACTTAAATTAACGCGAATTTTAACGATTCGCGTTAATTTCCTATAATAAGGTAAGTTGATATGTACATCAGGTTGTTCAAAACAACGCCAGACTACGTGTGATAGCAGTTGAACCACTATTAAGCTGCCACCCCCATTAAGTGGCCAGTTATCAAAGTCTTGAATTAATTGTTGGTACAGTACTGTAAATAAAACCCCTATTTAGAGTTGTTTATTTTCTTTTTACTCCAGGCTTCTTATCTTCGGCGCGATAGTGCTGTGTTGGAATACTTATCCATCCACTATTGTCAGCTCCGCATCCTTGCACATTTGTCATGCTATGCTGTTGGGTGGCCTGTGGTTCACCGAGCCACTGTTTGCAGACAAGGCAGACAGAACGTCCCATGAAGGAAGCAAAGGTGGCTGCGGTTGCCTAATAGGGGTTTTATATACAGTATTATACTGACAATACATTCCGCTTAAAAGGGGGTGGCTGCTATAATAGGGGTTCGATTGTAGTCACACTTATAATTAGAGATTTTTTATTTTCTTTTCACTCTAGGCTTCTAATCTTGGGCGTGATAGAGCTATGCTGGAATACTTATCCATCCACTGTTGCCAGCTCCGCATCCTTGCACATTTGTCACGCTTTGCTGTTGGGTTCCCTGTGGTTCACCGAGCCACTGTTTGCAGACAAGTCAGACAAAACGTCCCACGAAGAAAGCAAAAAGGAATAATCAACTGGGAAAGTAAAAGCGAAAGACAGGGCTGACGACTTTGTGTAAAAACGCAATTGGTTGGTCGTTTCTTTCATTCTTAAACCTGCAGTCTTGACAAACCAAACGCAGATTGAAGAATTTTGAAGAAGAGAAAAAGGATTAACTCCTCTTATTGTAGAGTATGATGGATGGTTTTTATCGCCCTTTTTGATGCAATTTTTGTCGCGCGCAAGTTGCATCTTCAAATCGCATCGCATGTGTAAACTATCGACGATTTGGCGCGATTTGTCTCCCGATATCGCAGAGGTTTCGAACATGTTTGAAACCTGATGCACATTGGCGGCGATGTTTGGAAAATCACAGCAAATCGTAGCAAATGTCGCACCCGAATCGCACATCAATCGCCGCTAGTTTACACTTGCGATAAATGTTGCATTGGAAAGCGCGGCAAAAAGGGCTTCAAAAATCAAATTGTGAACATGCCTTTTGATTGATTGCATCTAAACATATAAAATGCAAATGAAATGACTGAGGTAGATGGTAATTAAACGAAGACTAAAATTAATGTCAATAGATAAATCGTATTGGAGAGAAATAAAATAATATATTTTACATCTATTGCATCGTACTAGTTTAAATCTTTTGATTCCCCAGTGTTTATATCAACATTAAACTTTTCAATCGGAGAATGTATAAAGGAGTTAGTTTCTAAAGAAATTATGGTGCTGCGACAGTGGGGTGTGAAACATGAAAATTTAGCTTTATCAACTTAGTTTATAAGGTAAATTGGTTATCTTAAAAACATTTCTTCGCTCTGACGAAGGGCTAGTGCTCTAAACGTCAGCTTTTTAAATATTTTTGCAGCGGTCAATTTACCTTATCAAAACCAAATTTTCTTGTCTCGATCAGAGAGGTGTGAAGTACAATATCACCTGTCCTTACGGCCGGACAGCACCATAATTAAGGCCCGTTTACACAGGCGATTTTTTGTGCAATTTTTGTCGCACTTGTCGATGCAATTTTTATCGCGCGCAAGTTGCGTCTTCAAATCGCACATCGGTCACTCTCATTCGATTTCAGTGCGATTTGTGCGCGATTTGTCGCGCGATGTCGCAGAGGTATCGAACATGTTCGAAACCTGGTGCAACTTGGCGGCGATTTTTAGGAAATCACAGCAAATCAAAGCAAATGTCGCACCCGAATCCCACAGGAAATCGCCGCTAGGTTACACTTGCGACAAAAGATGCATTGCAGAGCGCATCTATTACGGACAATTCACCTGTTTCCGAAAAGACCAAAATTCATGCAACACTGTACCTAATATACAATATGGACACCTCTATAATGCGCACTTTTGGGTCCGTCCCTGTAGTATACCTGAATCTGAATGAAATTGTAAGAATTGCAAAGAAAGGAAAGAAGAAAGAAATTTGTTGTTTTGGTGTCTCTTCTAATTTGTTATGAACTTCATGATAGCTTTCTTTATCGTTTGTCTTAACCCAATAGAGGGATTTTCGTATGACCTTGAAATGATTATACTTAAACAGAACCATAGCAACAAACGAACTGGAAGGATGCAATTTGATTGGTTTAGCGAACGGAGGCAAACGCGCGCGGCTTTTGGTTAAATTGGTTTAGCGCACATGCAAAGCAAAGCGAACCGCGGATTGCGAGCCACTGATGAAGAAGCTGTTCTCTTTGACTTTGCTCGCGTTTCTGTATTCTGATAGGTTAATCGAACAGGCCTCTTTCCATATTAATAGAGATATTTGTAGCGCCGGGGTAAACGAGCAAAGCTTTTTTTGTTCCTTTCAACTACTTGCGGATGAAACAATCGCGAACACTCGGGCGGGACCTTATTATCGGCAGCGATAACGCGAACGTTGGCTGCCGCGTAACACATAGTGACTCAGCCGGCGATTTTATAAGCTGATCGCGACAATTGGCGAAAATTGCCAGGTGTGCTCGGTACTTGTATGATAAAATTCGCCATCAATCATTTGGTTTGCTCGTTCCAACTAATCAGAATGCGCGATTTTATATCGGAAAGCCTTTAATGACGAAAGCTGCGCTATTTTGATTTTCGCTTGCGATCAAAATCGCTGCAATCCGTATGTAAAATCGCTTAGTTTGTCGCTAGCTTAACCTTGTCAATACTAATAAAAGTGAATCTGAAGTGTCGGCGCCGTCGTAACTGCCGAGCCATGCGGAGTTACATTGGGGCGTGACTGCGGGTTTCTTGAATGTAATTAGTTTTCATATCATGTCCACATTGTTTTGGGTGGTGGCGAAGGAGGTCACAGAATGGGGTACTTGTTTTGCAACGTACTAACTAAAAAGTAACTGACTGTGTAAACATTTAGTATTTTTAAGTTCTTCAGTTGCCAAAATCTGGGAGCGAAATTGAAACTTATTCTTGCCACGCACCAAGTTTAACGAAATTAGAAAGGTCATCCTTTTGTTGAAATGTCTAGTTTGTGCAAACTCGGTCAAAGTCATTCGCCATTAAACAAACAGTTTATTGACAAACAAACATGTGTGTCGATTGATTTAATCCGTATTCGTGACTTAAAGGTTTGGAAAATTTTTGCAAATTGCTTAGCATATTTAGCGATGCCTGAATCTTGGAGCAGGAAAAGCAAATCGCGCCGTCGTTTACTTTGTTTTGTGATCCGTTTTTTGTGAAAACAAACGCAGCTTTGTACAAAACGCATGATCTTTTTCAAAGTAAACAGCAACACTTTTGAATATTTTAGCATTGTTCATTTAGCTTGCGGGAGAAATTCATCTTTATAACCACGTCAAACCACAGACACGGTTTGTTGTTTGAATTTTGAACATGTTACAAAACCACGCCAACATGTTCAGAGTGTTGGATCATCCGGTTTCTTTGACACACAACTCGTGGGTTTGAGCACATCAAAGTACTCGTCTTGGTTGGAGTGCATGAAGTTGCTATTGAAGAGTCTTTTGAGAGCCGCTTAAAGAAAGGTAAGCATTTTAAGTTATTAATTTGACCTTTCAAAATCTCCTACAAAGCGAAGAAGTGTCTAGCAGTTTGTTTTATACAACAATCACCGAATTGCGTCGAGCTAAAAAATGCAACAATCATTAAACTGAGTATATAAACCCACAAAGGCAAATGCAACTTAACAGTGCTACTGTAGCTGACTCGGAACCACGTAGACACAGAAAACGAGTTTCGTTGCAGCACAGAGATAAATAATAGCTTAATTAGGTCACTTGAGTTTGCAGTTAGTATATCTTTTCAGTTTATGTCGCCTCAGGCGAAACGAGTTAAAATTTACTGTTGCAACAAAATGGAGCTTTCATCATATTTTTGCTATCACTAAAGCGCGAACTTTAGAATACAGTAATATGTGTAGCAATTCTTAACATCAAAACCTATCGCATTTTCGGATGAAACAATGTAATATTGTTTGGCAAAACTCCGATTTACTCTTAATTGACTGATATACCTCATTAAATGGGATAATTGGATAATTCAAGGAGAGTCCATTTGCTTGACTAAATCTGTACTTTCTCTATAAAGAAGTTCTTATTAGTCGGTGATATCGAGGATAAAATTTTGGAAATGTTGATCACAGGATTTAAGGAATCTACTCCGAAAAGATGAAGTCAGTTGCGCTCAATATGATGACGCTAAATATGTTAAACTGAATCAATACTGAGCTGAAAAAAAAATCGCTGCAAACGCGTACAAATTAGACACAGAGAGAACTTTCCAACAGATTGTAAATGATTTAATCCACCAGGCATTTCATTCAAATACGACTTTTGCAGTTAAGAATGAAACCGGCTTTTATAATATTTTTTTGTATGCAAATTGACATTAGCTGTTTTTCTGCAGTAATGATTATTTCAGTGATAATAAATGAAAAAGATTCATCGTATTGGTTAAATTTGGACTGAGATATAATTCCGTATAATTCCGAAGATCAGAAATCAACTTATAAAGTGCGCGAGGAATTTATAACGCACAACGTCCTCAAATTTTTGTTACGCAGTTAATTCACACCTCCTCAATGCAAGTTTGAGTGTTTTATGCTTTGACTCGGCTTGCACCTGAAGTAGGCAAGATAGCGTGGGCTAAGTAAATTTATCGATTTGGATCTTAGATCAACAGTGAAGAAAAATTATAAACGCTCTAAATTGCAAGATGTTTAGCGACGTATCGAAAAATGAAATTTTTGTATTGAAATCATATGGTCCTAACTTTTGTTAAAAAGTAACCTGAAATCTCCACATTACTTTGTTGAAATTCCGACGATGACATGCAGGTTTCGAAACGTGGGTCCCGAGTCCACGTTGACAGGGAACGCTTTCAAACTGAACCTTTCCTTTTTGCGCAATACGCGCGCGCGAGGGTACTCGAGACATTTGGCGGGAAAGACAAAAGACTTCAACTAAATGCATGCCACGAGTTTCCACGCTAACACTTTTCTCGCACGCACACGATACGCGCACGTTTGTTGAGACTTTTCTTACGAGCGTGCAACAAACAAACATTTAAGTCTATAGCTGGTCTTGCACAAAAGCTTGCAAATCATTCTCTTACTACAGTCATTGTACCAGTCGTCAGTTTGTCAAGATTAATTCTTTATTCTTTTTGTCATTGTATTTTTTCGTTTTCAGATGAAGCTTGTAGCAATTGTGGTGGTGTTTATTCTGTTGTCCTGTCTTGAACCAATTAATGCACAAGGACGACGCAGAAAAGTGCTGCGCATGTGCAAGTCGAGGTTCACCAACTGTGTATCGAGAAGCAGATCCAAGTGGAACTTTACTGTAGCAGCGAAGTGTTGTGGCAGAGCATGGACGGTTAGTGTGGACTTACAAGTTAGAACGACCTTGTTAAACATAGAGAACAGCACCACAGGAAAGTACTACTCAGTAGCTTTCAATTGAATGGTCACACTTTAGGATTTCATGCAGACTCAGTTAAAGTTACAATCAGCTTGTACAGCATAACAAACAGTACCACAGGAACATACTGCTCAATAGCTTTCATTTGAATGGTCACACTTCAGGATTTCATCCACAGACTCAAAATTTAGAACCACCTTGTACAGCATAATACTGACAGCACCACAGGAAAGTACTGCTCAATAGCTTTCATTTGAATGGTCACACTTCAGGATTTCATCCACAGACTCAGAAGTTAGAACCACCTTGTACAGCATAATAAACAGTACCACAGGAAAGTACTGCTCAATAGCTTTCATTTCAATGGTCACACTTTAAGGTTTCATCCAGACTCAAAAGTTAGAACCACCCTGAGACAGCATAACAAACAGTACCACCGGAAAGTACTGCTCAATAGCTTTCATTTGAATGGCCACACTTTAGGATTTCATCAACAAACTGCAAAAGTTAGAACCATTTTGTGCAGCATAATAAACAGTACCATAGGAAAGTACTGCTCTTGAAATAGCTTTCATTGAATGGCCACGTTTTAGGATTTTGTACTCAAAAACAAAACCTCCTTGCAAGGCATGATTAACAACACCAGTAACGCCACAGGAAAGTACTGCTGAATAGCTTTCATTTAAATGACAACACTGAGTGATTCCATGCAAGAGTTTCACTCTATAAGTTGAAGGGGGGAAAGGGAAGATACTTACGTATAATACTTCTCCAGGGCTACTGTTTTGCAAATTGAACACTATTTTATCTTGTTTTTCAAGGTTTGCATGATGCATAAAGTTCACTGCCTATGGATCTGCCGTCCACAATACAGGCGCTGTATGTGTAAAACCGGCTTCTCCTTTTACTGCTGAGTGGCACGTGGTAGTGAAAAGCAAGATCCCGGATGTAGCCGGATCTCTGTCAGGCCACTGAGGCTCATTTTGTTGTAGAAGTCATGTTACTGATCGAAAATAAAATCAAGTGCATGAAATCAGTGTTTTAATTCTTGAGTGTCACCTTGAGAGAAGTTGGAACCGTTAAAACACCCGATAGAAAGATTTCGTATGACCTTGAAAAGCAGTCTTCCCGAGTGTTTGCGACTTGTTTCATCCGCAAGTACTTAAAAGGATCGTGAAACAAGCTTTCCTCGTTTTCCCGCTAAAATTATCCCTAACATGGAGAGGCTTGTTCGATTGACCAATCAGAATGCTCGCAATACGTTCGCTTTGCTTTGCGTGTCCGCAAAACCAACCAAAAGCCGCGCGCGTTTGCCTCTTTTTGCCAAACTAATCAAATTGCTCCCTTCCAGTTCGTTTGTTGTTTTGGGCTGGCACAAAGCTCTCGGAACGCCTCACAGGATTGGCTGAGAAAACAATAGAACAAACAACAGAAGAATGGACCCTAGCCCTGAAACAATAGAGCGTCGTGATACCAAAGGCCAATAAAATTAGAGGTTCTAAAGAGCACTAGGTTGTTTTGGTTGTGTTCACGCGTAATGGGCCTTAATCACGCCCCGCCATTTTGTATAAAAACAAAAGATTTATTCCAAGCCTCACGAGGTTAAGCAGGGGAAAACAAAGCATTTTATTCTCCTGGGAATCAACATGGCCGCCGCGTGATAAAGGCTCATGACTTGAGGTCTTACGAAAAATTTCTCTATACCAAGTCTCCCAGTCGCTCCGTTTGAGAATTTCGTTGTTCGCAGTGGATTGTGGTACACGGCTGTCTTATGAGAACGTTAATTCTTTAGTCGAGGCTGCGCCGGGACTGAACGTTGTTATTTTTTTTGGCGATTCGAGCGTGAAAACATTCTTAAAATTTGGCTCATCCTCGGTGTAAGAACCTGTGAAACCCATGAGTAACGTAAAACAAAGAAAACAAAAGGCATAAAACAATAGAGTCAACTGGGAATGCAATACTACAAAGGTAAAAAACAAAGGTAAAAAACAAAGGAAAAAGTCACAGGCTGTAACACAAAGGAAACATCGCTTTAAAAATAAAGTTTCAGTAAATTTTATTTCAAAACCATGTTGTCCATAAGTTGATGTATTCTCAGTACGAAAATCTAAACATTTTTATGTGGGGAAAGCAAAATGCCGCAGAACGATAGAGGATTGCCTAGTTCTTACACGCATTGTTACTTAAAATATCGAAATTGGGCTATTGTTGACCAAATCCGATGTCCCTAGGGTGTCCCATGTCACATGTCCCAAATCCCATGTCCCTCGGGTTACGTCGCCCCCTTCTTTTCAGGGAAACGCCTGTGATAAGTGAAGAAGTCGACACTATTGGCAAGTAAAGAGACAACTCAGTGATAAAATTGTCCACGTTTATTGTTGTTCAGCACTCTTCTGTGTGTCCTATTTCACGTCGCGTTGTCTTTGCTAGCTCACCTAATAAATTATACATTTTGGAGGAGAGAGAGAGAGAAAGACAATGTGGAGCAAAGTTTCTTGTCTAAGACAGAGACAGACTTAAACCACCGACCTTCAGAACTTAAGTCCCACATACTAACCCTTAGATTTTATACTGCCCAAAATATTTCTCCACTACTTACAAATTTTGGCAATTTGGCAAATGCCTCGACAGGACTACTGCCAGACCAAACTGCACCAATTGACTAATTGGACAGAAAAAAAAATAGGTATAAAATATTCCTTAAAATTATCATTAATTATTCATTACGCATTGAACGTTTTACGTTTTACGGATTAAAATTAATGTTATGTACACAAATTTCATTAAAGTCGACACCGAATGCCAATATATCAGTACAATCACCACGCTTCATAATTATTCCTGCTTCCCACAAATCCTTGTTAAAAATATCAGTTGTCTATTCAGTATAGTATTTCTTAAATTCAACTGCGAGTTCAATAGTCCACAAAGCAAACAAAAAGGAGAAAAGAAGATCAGGTAAATTTTAGGCTAATTGAAGCCATCGGCTTCTTTATGATTATTGCATAGTCGAATATCCAATAACGGACAATTCCCTACAAAGTCACGGCAATGTTTTTTTTTGTCCCGACTTCCAACCCATTCACTGAAATTCTCTAATTAAAAAAAAACCCTCCCCACAACGGCCACCTCTTTTTGTCTAGTACGACGGTGGCCGTTGTAGAAAGATTCAATTCCCCAATTCTCTTCTTCCGTATTGCGGGTGCGTATTGCAGTTCTCGAACTTGAAACTACAACTATTAAACAAGCCACGTATGAATGTCATTGGTTAAGTCTTTTCCATCTGCTCCTGAAGGTATAGAAATTCGCGTTTTAATGGTTCAGTTTTTTAGTTCTGGTGTGGGTACTTGTAATCATCGATTGGCACCACAGTTTCCTTAATGCTTTGTGGCGATACCCATCTCATGATATAATGCGAGCTGCCAGCCTTGTCGTTTGTACCTAAAAAGCAAACGTCGGTTAGAGCAGCTTACAATTGACTTTCCTAAAACCAAAACAAGAGTAATCATTCTGGCCAATCACAAACCATTATAACGCGATGAACCAATCAGAACTCACAAAATGTAGCAGGAGCTGAGCGTGGGGAGACATGCAACCGGTGCAAAGCGCGGGAAAATTGGCAACCGACGCCAAGCGCGGGAAAACAGGCAACCAATACAAAGCGCGGGAAAACAGGCAACCGACGCCAGCCGCGGAAAAACAGGCAACCGAAGCAAAGCGCGGGAAAACTTGCCACTGGTGCCAAGTGAGCGAAAGTGCGTGCAACAACGACAGGATTGGTTTCGGTTTTACTTCTAGAGCGGTTTTCAATTGAGTGTAGTAAAACCAAAACCAAAGTAATCACTCTGGCCAATCACAACAGACGCAGACAATCCAATGAACTAATCAGAACTCGTAGCAAATACATGTAGCCGGCGCAAAGGGCGGGAAAACGCGTGCGAGCAAGTCACGATTGGTTTTGGTTTTCTGATTGGTTGAGAAAGTGGCGCGAGATTTTTTAGCCAATCACAAAGCGTAGCAATGAAAAACCAAAAGCAATCACCAAATTACTTTCGATACTGAATTGAAAACCGCTCTAATTGATTGAAAAGATGGCGCAAGCTTCTAACCCAGTCACAAAGCTAAGGTTTTCTCAGAGCGTAATAAAACAAAACTGAAGCAAACGCGAATTTAAAAGGAGCATTCCGAGTGATTTCCTCAGCGTTCGGAAATTTGCAACACGGACCGCTCAACAGATAGCAAACCATTCAAATTTGAGTCTAAAACTGACATTTTGACACTAACCTGAGAGGCGTGCGCCTCCAAAAGGCTGCTGTCCCACAATTGAACCTGTTGATTTGTCATTGATGTAGAAGTTACCACTGGTATCCTTCAGAACGTCGGAAGCTTCTTGGATGAAATGTCTGCAAGAGAATTTCATTCAGTAACCATACCCACTGTACAAAGTAAACATAAAATTAGTCATAATTTTTGGAAAAGTTTGCGTTTGCGCTGTTCACCCAGAAGCGTTCACAAAAGTTTGGCTGTTTGGGTTTTCAAAAGATTCCAGTCTAGAGAGACGTATTCGTGTGGATAGAAAACGAAAATGCACACAAAAACGCAGCCTGTACGTCTATTGAAGTTTCCACTCTGTGGAAATCTCTTTATTGAAATTCATGTGAACGGCAAATGCTTACCTGTCTTTACCAAACACTGCTCCGGTTAGACCAAATGGAGAAGTTTTGTCCACCTATGAATTAAAAATAATCATTATTTTCAATTTATTTAGTTATAATTTAGAGCTAACGACTGCTGTTTAATTTAAAACTAGTGATTCACATCCGACCAATCATAGCAGATGCAGAGAAACCAATCAGATTTCAAAGAAAATCATGTAGCCAGTACTAAGGCCCCGTCCACACGAGGACGATTGTAAACGCAAACGCTAGTAAACGCATATTTTTATCTCCGTCCACACGAAAACGATCATCGTTTACGTAGCGTTTTCACCCGTCCACACGAAAACGCTCGTAAACGCATAAATCGAGAGAGAAGAAAAATGTCGAAGTCTGCTGGCAAGAAACCGAAAGAAAAAAGTGATAAAACTAAGGCAGACAACTTTGTTTGGACTGACGATGAAGTACAGCTGCTTTTTAGAAGTTACAAATGACTACAAGCACTTTTACGCGAGTAAAAGTGCTTGTAGTTGTGGATGACAATCTTGAGAGGTTTAGTCTTCTTCTTTTGTAGTTTTCCTGTATATCGATTATTGCAAGATTCAATTGAATGCTCGCAATTATGCTTGAAATAAGCGCAAGAATGACACAGCTCAACACTCGTGTGTACGCCATCTTGGAAACGCACTCGATAAAAGAGACTGGCGCTGACATCTGACGTCAGCGTTTTCACAGCGTTTACGAAAATATACGTTTACAGCCGTCCACACGAAGACGCATAAACGGCGTTTTCAAATTTATCCACTTTGGAGAGCGTTTTCGAATTTATGCGTTTACGGTGAGCGTTTTCATCGTCTTCGTGTGGACGGAAGGCCTAAGGCCTGGTTCACACGTGCGATGCAAATGCAAGCGCAAACGCAAGCGAACAAGTGCTTTTCACGTTGCGTTTGCGCTTGCATTTGCATTGAGCCCGGTTCACACGTATGAAACGCAAACGCAAGTGTAAATGCAAATGCAAGGAAATGAAAATTTTTCCATTCCTTGCGTTTGCGCTTGCATTTGCGTCGCACGTGTGAACCAGGCTTAAACGCATAAAAAAGTTTGCGTTTACTAGCGTTTGCGTTTACAATCGTCTTCGTTTGGACGGGGCCTAAGCGCGGGAAAACCCACCGAAGTCAAGTCACCGTTGTTTTCGGTTTAGCTACTAATTGGCTGAAAAACACCGGCATGCTTTTGTTGATTGGTTAGAGCACGTGGCACGAGCCTTTTTAACAATTTCTAAAGCACAGCAAAAACTAAACCAAAATTAAATTTAAAAGTTTAAATTGTAAACCGTTTCATGTTTGTTATGATGCGAGAGAATTTCCAATATCTTACGACTTGTTATAATATGCTTCACTCCAGTTAATGTTCTTTGAGATTGCTTCAATTCTATCCTTATACAAACCCACCGAAGTCAAGTCACGGTTGTTTTCGGTTTAGGGGTGGACCATTAGAAATCCTGGGAGGGGGGGGGGGGGGGGGGAAATTTTTCAGTGTATGAATTTTTTTTTCGGCCTGAGTTTCCTGCAGGATTTTTTTTTGAGGGAGGTGCAAGCCTGCAGGTTTTTTTTTTTGAGATCTTCTTTATAAATGCGTGCAAGCCCCAAATTTTTTTTATACTAATGGCCCAATCCATTTTTGGTATTAAACGCTGGAGAGTAGATTTAAGTCAGGCTGTCGAACCTTTGCATAAAAAATGGGGAGAAATAAGAATTGAGATGGAGTGGTAGAGCGATGGAGTGGTAGAGCGATGGAGTGGTCGAGCGATGGAGTGGTCGAGCGCCGAAGGCGCGAGCCGCTAGGGGGGTCTGGGGGCATGCCCCACCAGAAAATTTTGAAATCTTAATGCTCTGAAACTCCATTTCTAGTGTTCTGAGACAACAATTTCTGTCAAAAATGTTTGGCAAATTGATGTGGCTTCTCGTCGCTTTGCGTCTCTTTGTGTGGCTCCACATACAAGTACTCGATTTCATTTTATTTTTCTTGCTGTTTCTTTAGTTTATCTGGATATCAGAGTTAAGTATACGCAATTTCGTCTTTTTGTATAGTAAGTATTATGAGAATTTGACGAAAATGACAGAATTTCATTTTCAAGCAAAATCGGGGTAATCTCGACGAAATCAGGACGGTTGGACAATCTGTAATGTATTTAAAAAATACTTGTGTGTAGTAGAGCAGGTTACATATTTCATGATGTTTACAGTGTTTTCAAATATGTACATAAACAAGGTTTTGGTTATATTAAGATATTGGTACATGTACCAGATAGACCTTTGAGGCAGGTAATTTTTGACAGCATTTGAGTCAACCTGAAGTTGCTTTTTGATGAATTTTACTACCAGAGAGCATGTCATACTCTCATATGTTCCAGTTTAAAATAAATAAATAAATATATGTATATATAGCCAGTTAGCTTGCAGGATTTTATTTTTTTATGGTCAACTGCTTGCAGGAATTTTTTTTGAGACAATTTTCCTTTGCAGGATTTTTTTTTTTGGTAATTGTCACCCCCCCTCCCAAGATTTCTAATGGTCCGCCCCTTAGCTACTGATTCTCTGAAAAACACCAGCATGCTTTTGTTAATTGGCTAGAACACGTGGCACGAGCCTTTTTAACAATTTTTAAAGCACAGCAAAAACTAAACCAAAATTACATTTGAAAGTTTAAATTGTAAACCGCTTCATGTTTGTTACACATGCGAGAGAATTTCCAATATCTTACGACTTGTTATAATATGCTTCACCTCTGCCAGTTAATGTTCTTTGAGATTGTTTGTTTAAATTCTATCCTTATGCAAAAGCAATTAAAAATGTCGCTATTTTTTTCTTACCAAGTCAAGTGTCTCTCTGTATTTTTGATCGGGATACACGTAAACTGTGAGAACTGGTCCAAAAATTTCCTGAGGAAGAAGAAAAAAGCACTCATTCAACAGTTTCAATACTTAAAACTCCAAGCAAAGAGCGCTAGCAGCACGCAATAGAAATAATTTGTTTTAAAACTATTGCTATTGTGAAAAGAAGTTTGTTACCTCATTCATGAGTTTGTCGTCGGGTTTCTTGGTTTCAATAATCGTTGGTTCAATGAAGTATCCAACGCTATGATAACAAAACAAAAACAACTATTATACAAGATCTCAAACGAGAATTAACGAAAGCAGTCTAAGATTTAAACACGACTTTCGGTGCATTCTTGCGTTATGCAGGCACTAGGACACGCAAGTTGTTGCATACAGGCGTAAGTTATAATACACGTCGCAATATTAAAAAAGCCATTTCGTTCTTACCTTTAGCGCGAGGACATATGCGAAATGAAAACAACTCGGGTTTACTTTTATAGTCTCCCACGCAGTCGAACGTTGCGTGACGAGACAAATAACGGCTGCGTGGGAGACTAGGTTTACTTGCGTTGTGTCTCCAAATGATTTGAGCTCGGTAAAGCCCTGGCGTGCGCAGAAAAGCCTTGTTTTGAGCACAATGTTTACGAAAAACATCAAGTTTATGTCGATTTTGAAAGCTTAGAAATAAAGTCCTAAGTTGACGAAACAAGTCGGGCAGGTTTGCGGGCTAAAAACTACAGCGCTACGTGATAGAAACTGAATTTCAAAAAATACCTTTCGGATCCGAAATGTCTTCGGGAGAAGGCGTGCGTTTCTCGAAAGTCCCGAAAACTTTTCGGGCCCGAAAGCTACTTTTAAATTCAGTTTAAATGGCGTTGAAGTTTTTAATCCGCAAACCAGCCAACCTCGTGTAATAAACGTAAGATTTTAATGCCTAGCTGTCAAAATCACCAAAAACCGAATCTTTATTGGTAAACATTTTGTTAGTATAACATAACATTTCGGGGCCGAAAAGTTTCCGGGATCCGAGAAACGCACGCCTGGTACGTTGTTTCGACTGTTCGACGTTTTTACATATATATGATATGTCTTGTCAGTAACTGTGCTCACACTGTGGGTGGCTCCTCCTAAAATGTTCTGCAATTGGTATAGGATTTAATGGAGCCGAAACCAATTGTGGAATTGCACGCATTTTGGGCATCCTACTGATGAACAGTTACGAAATTCAGATATATTTAGTAGCCACATTTATTTGCGGTCTGTCCCCTTTGAATTACAATACACGAATAGAATACACGAAACTGCGTCGATTTCCCTCTAAAAAATATACCTTTTCAACCACAATAACGCGCTGCTGACCCATTCCGAGTAAACCGCAATCTGTTCATTTTTTTTTTAAATCTTGCTTTCCGGACGCAAAAAAGTCTGGAAGTCGACACCTCTGTTAGGCGGACAATGTAGGGGCTTTCCGCCAGGGCGGAGAAAACTGTCCGCAATCACGCACCAACACTGGTGTTACCTGTTATCGCACTTTCCTCCAGCCACAATGCTGAGATCAGGGCTTTCCTTGGCATAATCAATGTATCTTTTGATGTTGTCATATGACTGGAAATGAAACAACCATCAGGAAGTCAGAACATTTCATAGGATTACTTATCACATTTTTTACCAATTAGGATCTTTACCTTATCGTCTATAACAGCTGAAACAAATGTGTCGTAGTCTTCAGGCTGCAAAGAGATTAAAAATACCTGTTATGGCAAGCCGTTTGTAGCTAACTGTAATCTTAGATATATATATGTTCAATCCTTTAAATAAAGGATTTTATTTAAAGGATTGAACATATGTATATAAGATTACATTTAGCTACAAACGGCTTGCCATACTGGATACAAAATCGTGAACAAATGACAACAACAGTAATTGCAAGACATCGCAACAAACGGAGTCACATCCCGATGTTTCTAAAAGTTGGAAGTTGCGATAATAGTAGGAACTTAAATGTACCTTTTGTCGAGATTTTGAACACAACAGTACTATTTTATTCCTTTCTCTGTTCATGTCTTTTAAAAACATATTAATCCCTTTCACTCCCAGAGTCAATAATGGAGACATGTAGTGTACTTCTAACTTCTGAGTCTGTGGATGAAATCCTATGGTGTGACCATTCAAATGAAACCTCTTCGGCAGTACTTTTGTATGGTATCATTTCACAAAATGAAATTTGGAATTTTTCACGAATTTTGATGTTTGACAGTCGTGGGGGTTGAAGGGTTATAAGTATCACGGCAGTATCTTGTTCAATCACCTACCGATCCTAGCTTGATTTCCTTGTGCTTTTCAATAAGGCCTTCTTTAACCTGTATGGCAAAGTGAAAGAAATTAGATGGTGTTCAAGATTTCGAATATAAAGGCCCGGCCAAACGAACGCAACATCTTGCACCATTGTTGCGTGTTACACGCGTTTGGCCACCCTGTTGCAACATGTTGGATGGTGTTGGATCAAGTTTGAAGGCCCGGCCAAACGAACGCAACATTTCAACGCAACATCTTGTAACATTTGGCCACCCTGTTGCAACATGTTGGATGGTGTTGGACCAAATTTGACCATTTTAAAGGTCCAGCCAAACGAGCGCAACATTTCAACGCAACATCTTGCAACATTGTTGGATCGTGCTGTGAAGGAGCTGGTCAACCGCAACAATGCAACAATGTTGCAAGATGTTGCGTTGAAATGTTGCGTTCGTTTGGCCGGGCCTTGAAAATGGTCAAATTTGATCCAACACCATCCAACTCAACAGGGTGGCCAAAAGCGTGTAACATGTTGCGCG
Source organism: Cladopsammia gracilis (assembly GCA_022457155.1). Classification (NCBI taxonomy): domain Eukaryota; kingdom Metazoa; phylum Cnidaria; class Anthozoa; order Scleractinia; family Dendrophylliidae; genus Cladopsammia; species Cladopsammia gracilis. The sequence continues at coordinate 1,160,059 of JAJGOT010000213.1, read as the reverse complement.
CAAGATGTTGCGATCGTTTGGCCTTGCCTTTAAGAAAAGTAAAAAAAAAAAAAAAACATGAAGCAAATTTAATCCTGCCCAAAAGAACGTGAAAAGCACTAATTAAACATGGCTTCAATGAAACCAAGCGAAGCCACTCCCCCTACGATATGTGATTTGAGAGGAGAGTTCAATGGACACGACAGAGTTAAAAAGAGGAGAGGAGAGGAGAGGAGAGCTCAATATAATTAGACAGCTGTAGTGCTGCATCGGTCAATGGAGAATTTAACACTAATTTATCCATTAAGTTGTTAAGATAAATTGACTACCTATAAAGAGATTCAAAAAATGACGTTTTGAGTGCTTGCCCTAGAATCGTCAGAATGAATATAATTTAATGGATTCTTATATTTGCTCAAAACGTCACCGCGCTCATGATTCATTTGGAAGAGGAGATTTTTGAATCTCTTAAGAGGTTGGCAAAGGGGTTTTACGTGGCGCGTGACTGCCTCAAAATTAGCCGCGTGATGCGTGACCAGATAGGGTAGCGTATTGCGTGATTTGTTATTTTAGAAGCCTGTGACACGTGACTTACCTATTAGCTTTTCGTGATCTGGGTGAATGCTTTCGACATTTTTTGAAAAACAAGAAAGCTATCACACAAAGGACTCAACGTAATTGTCTAATTCAACATCTGCCTTGTCTTTTCTGTCTTTTCTTGACCTTTGATCTTCGTGATTGGTCCAAATTCCAAATTCGGAAACAATAGACTCATAGACATTCGATACTAGTTAATATAATTAATATGTAACAGGATTTGTTTCGACCGCGTGGTATTCCAGATTATATTTACTCTCTTTTCGCTCCAACGAGTAGGTCATATTCAATACCTATTCGATAACTAAATATGAAAATTAAGATTCATCAAGTAACATGCAATCCTTCTAGAAAAAAAAAACGTTGATTACAATATTGATGCATCCAATCGGGTAGGCCTAAGTTGATTTGTTATCATTTTAATACCGGATTACTCCTTATTTACGCGATGCGTGATTGGTTAAAAATGTTCTCCGTGATGCGTGATTTCACTTAAAAATTCGGCGTGATGCGTGATCGGTACCCCTCCTTGGCCACCCTCTCTTAATGCTGGCCAATTTATAGCTATTTACAGCGGTCTTACCCAAAGCGGTATAAAGGAGTCGCCACAAGGAATAAATTATCACTTCGAGAAAGAAGTTGTCCGGTGCAACTAGCCATGGCTGAACAAGCACAGCAAAATCAAGTTCCCCAAGTTCCCCAAGTTCCCCAAGTTCCCCAAGTTCCCCAAGTTCCCCAAGTTCCCCAAGTTCCCCAAGTTCCCCAACTTCAAGTTCCTCAAGCGCAGCAGCCTGCTCCCGTTGCTTAAGAGAACGTTAACCCGCCTGCTGCTCTTGGCGCCGCCCAAGAGGTAATTTTCTTGCCTTTTCTTTATTCCCGTTCCTGTGGATTCTTCCTTCGCCCGCGTGTCATTTATTTCATCGTCATCCGTCTCTGGCTTATTGTATTGTTTATGGCTCCAGAGCAGAAGTTGTTTACGGCATTTTGGTATTTTCCTGAATCTGTCGAGCGTTTTGTTAGTTCCAGGGACGAAAATTGCTAAATTGCTCGTTCCCCTGGTATTGTATTGTTTGTGGCTCCAGAGCAGAAATTGTTTACGGCATTTTGGCATTTTCCTGACTCTGTCGAGCGTTTTCTTAGTTACAGGGACGCAAATTGCTAAATTACTCGTTCCCTGGTATTGTATTGTTTGTGGCTCCAGAGCAGAAATTGTTTACGGCATTTTTGGTATTTTCCTGACTCTGTCGAGCGTTTTTTCTTAGTTACAGCGACGCAATTTGCTTAATTACTTGTTCCCTGGTATTGCATGTATTGTTTGTGGCTCCAGAGCAGAAGTTTTAAAAAAGTCTTTTGTTTCCTGACTCTGTTTAGCGTTTTGCATGTTAGTTACAGGGACGTAATCCCTGATATTGTTTTGTTTGTGGCTCCAGAGCAGAAGTGTTTATTACGGTTTGTTGGTTACATATACTCGTATCTGTTTTAATGATCTTGCGTACTGGTAAATTATTTATCTGTTTTCCGCTATATTTGTTCGTTTCCTGCTGCCTACTTGTTTTCGGCTATTTATTTAATTGCTTTCTGTTTTGTTCAATGTTTGGCGCCTCTAGCCGCATGGCTTAAGTTTGTTTTGCGGGAATTTTCTATTTCAATCCTATGTCTGGGTGTTATTTCGTTGTCAGGCAGTATCCTGGTTGTGCAAGTGGCCTGGCGCACGCTACTGGTGTACACGAGCGTAACACCGTGCTTATGCACCATTTCACGTTCTGTGAAAGGCACGGATTTCACGCAAAAGCACACGAGAAAAAAAAAACATAAAAGGCACAAGTTAGGCACAGATTAGGCACAGCTTTGGCACGTTTTACAGAATGCTTAGGCACAGTTTAGGCACAGCTTAGGCCCAGTTTACGGCCCGTCCACGGGAAAACGTACACTAAACAGTTATCTGTTAAACGGCCTAAAAGCGTTTGATCGCAGTTCGGAAACTGCGTTAAAATGGTTTAGGAAAGCATTAGAAGCGTTGGAAAAACCGTTCGAATTTTCATCCATGCCATTTGAAGCGTTTATAAAAAAAGCGTACAAAACTTTTTTCCAGGCCGTTGACGCGTTGAAAGCGTTAGGAAAGTCGTTCAAATTATTCGTTCGGTCCACAGAGTTTAATACTTTACAAAAGTCGTTTGAACAAAACATTTAAACAGCAGTTTTAAGGCTTACCTTCTCTGTAGTTTGATTTGACTTATTCGTTCTTTGTTCTCGTGAATATTCGACAAAATATCGCCGACATTTCGAGAGTACTTTCGCATCGTTCTCATGATAACTCGCACACGAAAATTCGCAAAGCAAATTAAAAAAAAGAAGCGAATTTTTAGAAATTTCGCTGAAACGAAACGAAACACCGGTGAACTTTCCTGCCGAAAATACAAAGTGTGGCAGCGCCAGTTCGCTTAAACAAAGATTGTTTGGTATAAAACGCGTCGTGAACTTAAATATTTGAAGAAAACGTGATATAAATCTATCTTTCTGTTTTAACAATTCGAAATTAGCGTTGTTTTCCGCTTTGTAATCATTGTTACTCAACTGGTGCACTGATTCTTTTTGGAGACAGATCTTTTTGTCAATAAACACGCAAAAATGTGATCTGCACAGTTTTGACATCAGGTTATGCTAATTTATTGCTGAAATTTGACCAACTTATGAAAACACCAGACAGCTCATCCGATGAATAAAATGACCCATTCCGTTTTATAAATCCAAATCGAATGATAAAACTCCAAAACGTCAATTTGTTCGAACAACTTTTTGAATGTTTGGCAGTATTTATCCAAAGCCGATGACCGAATGGTCAGAAACTACATCTGTATTAAATACAAGTACTATTCTACATCTCCAATTGCAAACGGCTGGGAAAGCGGCAGTGCGGGAAGAATACAAGTAAACACGATTACTGATTTCCCGCCGTCGCTTTCACTTGGAGAAAAAAATAATTCGTTGCATGAGAACAATCTTGCAATTTATCGTCATAACAATGTGTGACCAAAAAGCGCTGTGACACGAGCAAGATGAAAATAATGTTTCCCGGGAATATTTAAAGCACAATTTAGGCCCAAATTAAGGCACAATTTAGGCACAACTTAGGCACTATTCGCACTGCATATATTACGAACAACGCTATAAAATCTACCACCATGAATAAATTACCCCATTGCTGCTCAACTACAGAAGCGGTATACGACGTTGAACAGTACGCGAGATTATAACCACAGTTCTACTTAAGAAGATACGTCGAGTGAAAGGTTCTGAAATGGCCGCAGAGCAACGACCGCGAGATGTGCAATATCCTCAGGCAGTCGAACCTCAAGCCCAACCAGCGCCGCTGGTAGTAGCGCCAAACCAGCCGCCTCCGGCTGAGCGACAGGAGCAACCTCAGCCTGCAGGACGAGTAGAAGGGGAAAGAGAGGGAAACGTCGAACTAGAGGTAATTTAAGACACGTGGAATTTACATTTTCTCATTCTGTTAGTTGTTTACATAGTCGTTAAAATTCGTGTTTCTGACCGAGAAGAACTCGTTTCACTGCGCTTGTTTAGTCCTGGTTTGCTGTGCTGCATTCAGTCATTGTTTGGAGAGTTAAAATGTTGTATTCTTATCCTTCGCGGTTGTTTCGTTAACTTTATCCTCGTATAAGTTTTGTCTCCTCGTTCGTTATCGTCGATACATTATGTTAATACATTTATAATTATGGAATATTCTCCAGGTTGTATTCAGTAGTTTTAAAGGTCGGCGTAGTGGTATTTATTTATATTCCTGTGGTTTCATTTAGATTCGAGTAGGCGTTTAGCCCACTCAGTATTTATTCCGATAAATTAAGTGTGGTCGCGGTCGACCAATAAGTTAAGTGTGGTCGCGGTCGACCAATAAATTAAGTGTGGTCGCGGTCGACCAATGATTAAGCGTGGTCGCGGTCGATCGATAAATTAAGTGTTGTCGCGGTCGACTAATAACTTGAGTGTGGTCGCGCTCGACTAATAAATTAAGTGTGGTCGCGGTCGACTAATACGTTAAGTGTGGTCGCTGTCGACTGAATGTAAGGGTGGTCGCGGTCGACCAATAAATTAAGTGTGGTCGCGGTCGACCAATAAATTGAGTGTGGTCGCGGTCGACCAATAAATTAAGTGTGGTCGCCGTCGACCAGTAAAGTCTGGTCGCTGTCGACCGAATGTAATTGGGGTCGCGGTCGACCAATAAATTAAGTATGGTCGCGGTCGACCAATAAATTAAGTGTGGTCGTGGTCGACTACTGACATCAAATGTGGTCGCTGTCGACCGAATGTAAGTATGGTCGCGGTCGACCGAATGTAAGTGTGGTCGCGGTCGACTAATACATTAAGTGTGGTCGCGGTCGACCAATAAAAGTGTCGTCGCGGTCGACCAGTAAAAGTGTGGTCGGGGTCGACCACGAACAATTGACAGGGCCCGAGTGGACTGAGAGAACTGTATGGCAAGTGTCTTAGTGCGCATTTTGTGTTTTGTAGAACCTGAAGAGAGAGCTCCAAACTTTGAAAAAGAGTATGGAGGATATGACAAAACCTACGGTGGCGACGCTAAGGAAGAAGGCTATGGATTACACGCACAGGCCGCTGACTGATTTCAATAAATTTGAAGCCCTGGAGATGCTGGAAAATTTGGAACATGGCGCAAGAGACAGCCGGGATGAGAAGGCAGAGTACTACCGTGTCGCCTGCCAGACGGCGAGAATAAAGATTGATTACCCCAAGGAACATTTCAGGTCCCTTTTGTCACGCCTCCTGGGGGACAAGGATCACCAGACGGTATTTGAGGCGGTCGCGAAGGTGGAGAAATCCATGGCCAAATGGCGAGGTTCCGGCGAGCAATGGCGAGGCCCCGGTGGGCAATGGCGAGGCTCCGGCGACCGCATGAGTACATCCTACGGCGGGTGGCCCAGGAGGAATGGACCGGGCCCCAGGTGTTACTACTGTGATAGGGTGGGCCACATCGCGGCTAATTGCTTTAATAAGAGGAGAGATCAGCGCCCGGGCCCTTATCGCCGGTACCAGCCGACGAAAAATGAGGCTCCAAAAGACCAATAGGGAGCGCACAACGATGGGATTGGGACATAGCGTCTATTTCTAAATGATAATAATGTTTAGACGATCATGTAGTGCCGTAACATATTTAAGAGAATTAAATAATCTAGGACCGACTGAATACTCCTGTGTGATAATAGCATGTGTGGATCTAATAAAGGAGGAAGCCCTCAGTGATTGTGCAAACTGATATATGTTGTATTTTGTATGATTTTACCCCCACGCTTTACTTGTCATGGGAATCAGGGGGAAAGAGGCTCGAGGAGCTCTCTAGATTGCCTGGTACGTTGTCATGGCAATAAATAATTTCGGTTTTGTTCATTAATTTATGAGCTTCACATAATAACGCTCTGCGCAGCCACGGGGAGATGGGAGTTTTGAAAACTGGCTTCAAAACAGCCTCCCGGTCATACTGGGTCGGAACTGCCGTCTCTCCGCTGGTTTGCACGGGACTTCTTTGTTTCTCGTTAAATTATTCATCTTCGTTCTATTGCTATCGTTTATTGTAGGCAATATACTGGTGTTGGGAAAAGGATAAGGATTTCGATATGGTTGTCATAAACGAGGGAACCAAGAGAAATGACATACGTTGGGTGAATTTCATGGGAGATCCCGTGCCAACCAGTGGAGAGACGGTGGTAAAAAGGGAGCTGGAGAAAACGGCCCTTTTAGTGGGAAAAGGGGAACTAATAGGAGAAGTGGACCAATTGGTCTTCAGAGACCCCAATAGCTTTGTCGCGGGCGAATTACACGAACATGCGGCACAATGGGCGAATATTGCTGCAACAGCGCCGATCGAAAACCGTGTCGAGGTATTAGAATGGATCGAGAGAAAGGTATCGATTTTCTCCTTTTTTCAACACTTTAAAGGAACTTTCAAAGGAGAGAACTATGATTCGGACTGCCCACCTAGTAGGTCATTTCGCAATAATGTCTCGTGCAAATCGTTTGGTGAGTTTATTCGGAAAACTCTCCTGGCTCGTCTAAAGACTGGGGCCATATCGTTACTGGGGAAAGTTGGGCAAACAGAGGCCCCGCATATCGTGCTACCGCTGACCGTCGAGCCCACAAAGCCTCGACTGTGTCAGGACGCGCGATACTTGAATTTGTGGATGCAAGACAAACCTTTCTCTTTGGATAAAATCACGGATCTGCCCCGGTACGTTCCGAAGGACTCCTTCCAGACTGTGCTGGACGACAAATCCGGCTACGATCATCTCCTCCTAACTGAAGATAGTCGCACTTATTTTGGCATTCAGTGGGGCGGATGGTATTTTGTTTATAACACACTTCCATTTGGGTGGAAAATTTCTCCTTATATTTATCATTCCACGGGCTTAATGGCGTCTAACTACTTTCGGTCCCTCGGAATACCATGTTCCCTTTATATTGACGACCGGCATAATGGTGAGCTCCAAGTACCATTAGACGGTGGCGCGTACGCGGGCCTGGAAAGTTCTGAACAGAGGCATTTCGCCGCGGCCAAGTCAGCAATCTTTCTAGTGGCCTTTTATCTGGTTCGGCTAGGCTATTTTTTAGGTCTGGCAAAGTCCACGTTGATTCCCCAAAAGATCGTCTCATACCTGGGTTTTCTCGTGGACTCTAGTAGAGAAGTATTCCATTTGAAGGCAGACAAACAGAGGAAGTTTGTTGAATTGATAAAAGCTATTTTGGCAAGTTGCTGGGTCCTGGTTAAGACTCTGCAGCGGATAACGGGAAAATGCGTCTCGTTTTCACTGGTGGTGCCCGGAGCAAGGCTGTTCACAAGGGAAATGAATGCGGCAATTTCGATTGGTCTGCGTAAAATGAAACCAGTGCACGTTCAAGGCGCACTCCGGGAGGAGATTGCGCACTGGTTATTCCTTGAACAGTGGGATCAACCCATAGGGTGGCGAGAGGAGAGGCATTTACAAGTGAAGCTCGCATCAGATGCCTCTCAGTCTGGTTGGGGTGGGGTCATCCTATCACCGTTTACACAAGAAGCGTCTGACTATTGGACAGAAGAGGAGGTGGGTCTGGATACCTCGACTAAGGAGGCCCTAGCAGTTGACCATGTGCTGCGCGCATTTACTAATCATGTAACTAATGCGCGAGTTGACATAATGGTTGACAACCAAGCCGTAGTACATGTTTGGAATCACCAAGGGGGTCGCAGTCTTTCATTAAACAAGGCAATTAAAAAACTGTTCTTTACTACAACAGAACTGAATATATTACTGCGTTTGTCGTATGTTTCCACCCATTTGAATCCAGCTGACTCCCCCTCGCGAAGATTATCGCACCTTGATGTGAAACTAGCTCCCCGGGTATGGCGCATGGTACAACAGCAATTTGGAGGTCCCGATGGCCACTCCTGCGATCTCATGGCCCTAGATTCCAATGCCATGACTGACAAGACAGGCACGCCTTTGCCACACTTCACGCCATACCCTTCTCCAGGATCATTGGGTGTTAATGTGTTTGCACAAGATCTTACGCGGTTTCCGTCGGTGATGCAGAACCCGTACGTGTTTCCCCCGAGTGAACTGGTAGGCCCGGTTTGGAGGTATCTCAGGTCCTGTGGGCAGCCCTGCACGATGGTGGTGATTGATAGCTACCCCAGACAATTCTGGTGGCCTTTGTTAGAGGGATCTGCACAGAGGAGAAGCCGGCTTGTGAGGCGTAGCGACGCAGCTACTTTACTCTACCCCTCAAAGGAGGGTTGGCTCCCTGGAACGTCGGCCCGAGGGGACATTTGGGCCTTCCGCGTGGTATTTTAGAGAACTGTAATATAATGATTATGAGACATCGGGCGATACGAGAAACATGATTTTCTATGTCGTATAGAATAGGAGCTGCTCAGAACTGAATTACTTACTAATAAAACCTGATATAATCGTGATAACCGTTTCTTTGTTTGTGTCATAGGATCTACCGATAATAGCCAAGTTGTTTACCCCTTCCGTTAGGTGCCCAGTATGCGCTCATGCCAATGATCAGGATTTTCGTTATTGCCAGCGATGTGGCTACAATAGACGAGTTCGGTTCCCTAGCGCGGCGAAGAAGAAGGATATAAATCTCGAACAAATTGAACAGAGGTTGCAGCAATTATGGAATTTTGACCGTGCGACGAGTTATACTAAGCAAAAGGACTCTTTGAAACAGGAATTAGAGGCTTTTCTGTCGGCGCTCCCAGGCTACGTTACCTTGGAAACCGTAACACCCCGGGATATATGTCGCTTTCTTGTCTACAAAGACAAGGATGGGAAGACCCAGGTGCACCGCAACGCTTGTGAATTTCTGGGGAAAAGAGGGAGGTTTCACTGTGGGTGCCCGACACATCTTTCTTACAAAACGGTGGACTCCTATATAGGAAAACTAAGGGCGATATTCCACGCGATGGGAAGAGATGGGGATTGGGACAAACGTTTATGTTTAGGTAATCCGGCGGCTGACAAATCAGTTAAAGATTACTTGAAATTAGTCTCCGCTGAACAACTGCAGGCACGGATAACCCCCAAGCAGGCGACGCCATTTTTTGTAGATAAACTGGCACAACTGTCTGTGTATTTGGAAACGAAGCTACAAGAGACAGACAGGGCGAGGGTCATTGATCGCTTTGTCCTAGCCCGCGATCAAGCTTACTTCAAGCTGGCATTTTTTAGCGGGGACAGACCGGGAGATCTGGGGCAAGTGAAGGTCCCAGAAATTTTGCGGTTCCCGAATAATGATGGCTTCTTATTCAATCACATTTGGGGCAAGACTCTTCGAGATGGCGATCAAAACGTTTTTGGAGTCAGACGGAACCCACAGAAGGAGATATGTCCGATAAGGGGGATTGAGCGCTATCTGGAGATAGCTAGGGAGATACGCATTGACCTTACGCGGGGCTACCTCTTCCGTCCTATCACGCCTGACCTTGGCGTCCGAGATGGGCCCCTATCCTCGTCCGCAGCTGAGGCGCGCTTAAAAGTCTACCTAACGGACATGAAAGCTGATGACGGGGAAACGTTGCATGGTTTCAGGGCGGGGTGCGCAATCACCCTCGCATTGACTGGATCGGATCTCGCCGAAATCATGGACCATGTAGGCTGGTCAAACAGACACACGGCGCTTTACTATATGCAACTGGCAAAGGTCCTGAATCCCGCCGGAGCGTCGGCGAGGCTCGCTTCAGGGTCTCACGAGGGGCCGGTCAATGCCTGGCAGGATATCAACGAACTCAAACGTTTCGTCTGCGCCTTTCCACCGGTGCAAGCCCAAGGACATAAAAGGGGACGGGAAGATGCGGCTTGTTACAGTAACGGTTAAATTAACGAGTGAGTCACGATTTAGGTTTGGGGGATTTTGTGTGAGGAGTAAGGGGGAATTGGCGTCTGGGCTTATACCGCGGAATAGCCTGGGAGGACGCTAGGGGATTATATTTGGCCCGAGCTGCAACCGATGGCTCCCTTGGCGGAATATCTTTAGGTATGGGAGAGGAAGCCATCGGTTGGTTGTAGTTTATAATAGTAACAAGACTATATAGGCCAAGAGCCGAATTTATTCCCCAATCTCAATGCGATGTGACAATGGATGCGGTGCAGAATAGGTTACTATTCGCACTGCATATATTACGAACAACGCTATAAAATCTACCACCATGAATAAATTACCCCATTGCTGCTCAACTACAGAAGCGGAGGGAGTGTTGTAATGGAGCGATGTGACAAACATCATCGGACCTAGGACGGCAGTAGGACAGGGACGGGTATGTCAAGCGCCCTCCCACCCTCCCAATCTGAATCGCACTGTGACCATTGTCAGGTCGCCGAATTTATTCCCCAATCTCAATGCGATGTGACAATGGATGCGGTGCAGAATAGGCACACTTTATGCACAACTTGTTCGTGCCAAGGCACACTGTAGAATCCGTAATTCGATCCTACGAACAACGAAACGTATTTTTATGTAAAATAAACGCTGTCTAACCGTGAAAATTGGATTGTAGTTTGAAAATGGATTTCCAAATTGAAAATTGTTACCCCAGAAAATAAGCTGAACTTATGAGCACTTCAAAAGTCTTTGTTTTTTAACATAAGAAACGGAGCTAAAACCAAATCGATTTTGAAAATTTTCGACCAGGCTGTTTTTGTAGGTACGTAATATGGTTACCTTGCTGCAAATTGCTATAAATTTGTTATTTTTCGATCATTTAAAGTCATTCTTAAAATACATAATGCTCATTAGCTATTAACTTTAACTGCAAAAGAAAAAATGCCTACATATCATCAAAGCGGAGAAATTATGAATTGTGCCAGGTTAGACTGTACATGTTACGCGTAGTGTCCAAAATGGCCTCATTTTTGGTGACTATTGTAAAATTTTCTTTTATTCAACCCTATATGCAAAACTAAAATTGTTCACAGAGAAGACATTAATGAACTTCAGTTTTTTTTACCAAATCTCAACCTAAACTGAATTTTAATAATTTCAGAAGAGCTAAATTAAGTGTGAAGTTTAGCCATGTACACCAGTAGCGTGCGCCAGGCCCTTGGCCCAATATTAATGTAGCCAGAGCCCAACTTCATTGACCCAATATTAATGCAGTGAGAGGCCTACATCATTGGCCCAATATTAATGTGGCAGAAGCCCAACTTCATTGGCCCAATATTAATGTGGCAGAAGCCCAACTTCATTGGCCCAATATTCAGGTAGGCAAAGCCCTACATCATTGGCCCAATATTAATGTAGCAGAGCCCAGCTTCATTGCCCCAATATTTATGTAGCCAGAGCCCTACATCATTGGCCCAATATTAATATAGCCAGAGCCCAACTTCATTGGTCCAATATTAATGCAGCGAGAGGCCTACATCATTGGCCCAATATTAATGAAGCCAGAGCCCAACATCATTGAGCCAATATTAATGCAGCGGGAGGCCTACATCATTGGCCCAATATTAATGTAGCCAGAGCCCTACATCATTGGCCCAATATTAATATAGCCAGAGCGCAACTTCATTGGCCCAATATTAATTAAGCCAGAGCCCAACATCATTGAGCCAATATTAATGCAGCGGGAGGCCTACATCATTGGCCTAATATTAATGTAGCCAGAACCCTACATCATTGGCCCAATATTAATATAGCCAGAGCGCAACTTCATGGGCCCAATATTAATATAGCCAGAGCGCAACTTCATTGGGCCAATATTAATGTAGCCAGAGCCCTACATCATTGGCCCAATATTAATGCAGCCAGAGCCCTACATCATTGGCCCAATATCAATAAAGCCAGAGCGCAACTTCATTGGCCCAATATTAATGTAGCCAGAGCCCTACATCATTGGCCCAATATTAATATAGCCAGAGCCCAACTTCATTGACCCAATATTAATGCAGCCAGAACCCTACAGCTTGTATATTTTGTATTAATGCAGTGAAAGTTGTTTTTTATTATAGGTTATAATTTTCACTATATTTTTGCCTATGCGTATTTTGTTTTGTCTCGATTTTATTTCTTCGTTTTGCTTCTCGTTTTGTTTTATTGTGTCATGCTGCGTCTATGGATTTATTTGTTGTATGGCCGTTTTTGTTCCCTGGCCTTGTTTAAGGTTTTAATTATCACGTTTTGGCTTATTCTATTCAGCCTCTATTGTTCTAGGGGTGGCGAATGGTACCTTCAAAATCGTGGGTCTCGGAAAATTTTGGTCTGGTCTCGAAATCTCGGCAGTTTTTGTTTTAAGTCTCAAAGTCTCATTTGGCTAGTGCTTTTTCTGTCTCGGAGTCTGGGATTTTTTTCCTCAAGGTCTCGGAGTCTCGGATACTTTTGTCAAGCCTTCTCATTCTTCATCCTTGTTTGTTGTTTGATAGGTGATTTGTATAATTTTAGCACTGAGTCTCGGGCTGTTTTTTTTCCCGCATTGGGTCTCGGGCTCGGATTTTGTAACAAGGGTCTCGGGGTCTCGGCGAGTCTCGAATTTACCATTCCCCACCCCTTGTTCTTTGCCCCTTGTTTTTAGCCCCTTTTTTCACCGCTGCTCGTTAGAATTTGCTTTATGCATGCACACACCTTTTTGCACCTCCTTTATTCTGTATTTGCATATATCCTTGTTCCCTTTGCTTCTAGCCTATTTTGCATTACGCGTGTTTATGTTTCGCCTTCCTTTATTCCCATACTCTTGGAATGACTGTTTGGAACGGGAATCTTATTCCCTCTCGGATTACCGGGGCTCCAAGTTGTCATTCCCTGAGTCCCGTCGCGCTTGCCCCTTTTACCCTCTCACACGCCTTTTCTTTCGTCTTTCCCTTGTAGCCTCCCATTAAGCGCCTTCGAGTAGGTCATTTTTCCATTCCATACTGGGAGATGTCGGATGATTTCAACCCTATTAGCCATTCTGCTCCCCACCTGCGTTGGGTTGATTATAGGGGTATGCCTTTAGACGTGACTCAGGGAATGACAGAGCCCTGCAACAAGCATATTTCTCCAGCTTTCCTTAAAGAAGTCCTTCACGGCTCCTCTAGTGTCCTCTCCCCCAAAACGTCCCCTACCCCAGTAATAGGCGTGTTTCGGAATGGGGCAGGACTTCGTGTTAGCCCCCCCCCCCCCCCCAATCGATTGTTTTAGTCTGGGGTATGTAATAGTTTAGTGTGGGTGTTTTTAGATTGGGGTCCTTAGTTTAGTCTCCTTTGTGTTACGGGTGTCCATTTGCATCCTTTTCTGTGGCCGCCAGTTCTCCATATCTCAAAGGAGTACAGGTAAGACCGGTGTAAATAGGATACTATTTACAGCGGTCTTACCCAAAGCGGTATAAAGGAGTCGCCACAAGGAATAAATTATCACTTCAAGAAAGAAGTTGTTCGGTTTGTAACTTGCTCTTGCATCACCTACAGCCTTATGTCATCTTGCCTGTACTCCGCTCCCCTTGGCCACTTTCTATCCCGCCCTTCCCTCCCTTGTTATACTACTTTTGCCTCCGTATATGAAAGTGGCCGCCAGTCCTCCATATCTCAAAGGAGTACAGGTAAGACCGGTGTAAATAGGATACTATTATAAAGGCCGATCACTAATAGAGATGTCAACTAGCTGTCATGCAACTGAGGAATAAACTCTTACCTTTCCCCATAATGATTCTGGGACATACAATCTTGAGCATGCAGAACACTTCTGGCCTCCATAACCATATGCTGATCTGATGGTGCAGTTGACAGCCGTGTCTGGTGAACGAAACAGTAAATAAATCTGATTTGTCTAGTAAGTAGTCTGGTCAATGGAAACCATGCACATTCTTAATAAGAAGAGATTTTTGAACAAACTTTACCAATTTCAGCAGATGTATGTATAAAATGAAAGTTCTTTCCTCCACATTCTGCAAGCACACAAGACAAAGACAAGTGAGTCCTTCAACAAACGAATTTAATATACCAAGACATTTGGAATGTTCAAAGTTATTATATACACTGCAGCAGTGAAATACAAGGATTTTTCCCACAATCACACCTCGACACATGTAAATATATCAGTTTTATCTTCACTGTGAGGAGTGAAGATATTAATATCTTCTATTCACTTTAGCTACCATGTTTACCTTTATTTAATGCGGAAGGGGTAATTTGCCGAACGCCGAACGCCGAATGTCTGTCAGCGGTTAATCTTGTTAAACATGTGCTTCACCATGGCGGAGCGAATTGTCATTTCGAGCAGGCGTTAAGTCTTGTACTACCAATAAAACAACATTTAACCTGTAATTCTAGTAACCTCACATATATGATCGAATGTAAAGAACAAATGTAAAAAACAGTATATAGGGGAAACCAAACGCACGATTCGTGAACGCTTCACAGAACACAGACAAGGGACAAACAACCCACATCACGCCAACTCCACAGCAGCGGTCCCTGCACATTTCAACTAACTAGGCCACTCTTCTGCGGACATGAGACCATCCCGCCTGAACTGCAGCCTACCATCAATGCTTCCCGTCGAAAAGCACGCGAGGCCTTTTTAGTTCATAGAGGGAACACTTTATCACCAGAAGGCATTAGGAACGAACGCTGAACTCAGTTTTGTATCATACACTTTATATTTTTATCTTATGTTCACAAGTGCGCTGTCTACATGTCATGTATTAGCCATGTATTTTTCAAATTTTAGGAGCCGTTACAATGTTTTCTTTCAGTATAGCCCTGGCCCTGAGGAATACTAGTTCTATTAGTCGAAATATTGGCCATTTAACAAATCTGCCCTTTGCCGTAGTGCCAGCCTTGCATTCAGCTTTATATTTCAGTGAATTAACACTCGCTGATGTATGCGATGTATTCACCTTCACCTCCCGATTCATCGCTGAAACGAAGACAGAATGGCAAATGTTGTTAACTAGATAGAGCAGACTCCACAAAAGACGAATGTAACGCGAAGTGTCCTAAAACAACTGGGTAGTAAAAATATAAAGCTGAATGCAAGGCTGGCACTACGGCAACAGGCAGATTTATTATTAAGATGGCCAATATTTCGACTAATAGAACTAGTCTTCCTCAGGGCCAGGGCTATACTGAAAATCGCCCTGAATGCCATTGTCTTTCGCGACATGTACTTACAGTGCCCAGTTTGGTGATGCGCAGCATAATTATTTCAATACACAGAACCAGTCGGTTGTATTTGCTCAACAGATTAAGCTTTGGGAATACTCTAGTCTCTAGGCAGGTTCAACTGCTGTCAATTACATGGTTTGATACGTGATGTAAATCCCAAGGTGTGATAAAGTTAACAATCGTGCTGTAATTAAAGGCGGGCCGCGCTCTTTTCAAAGCATTTTGTCAACAAATTCGTGTGCGGCAAGATTTTATTTTTTTTTTAATCTTTAGATTCGAAATGATAAGAGCGCGATGGCAAAAACATTTTCCGCAGAACATGGTTTTCAGTTAAAAGCGTTGCCAAATAGTGAGCGCGATGCACGGGTCACTCGCTTGTTCGTTACACTTTTTTACTCGTGCTCTTTACAGAACTTTAATATGGCGGACGACTGAAGAGGCTCGAAGACCGGAATTTTTTATCAACCTATCCAGATCTAGACGTGCTCTTTTACTCGATCGGTTAACATAGTTCATACCTAGAGTATATTAACTGAGGTTTAAAAAAAATATAATAGGCCTTTCTATTTGCCGGACAATGAGAAATGTGAAATAAATGACGGCTTCTCTTTGAAATCCTAACTTGAACAAGCAAAACTCAAGCACCGCCTCTCGCGAGTGAGGGAACATTGTTTGTGTTGAGATAATTATTCAAATTTGAATTCGTTTGCCGGTCTCGTGGGAGTTCGTAGGAAGACATTTAGGAGCGTCATTTTTAGTTTACGAAACACCTTCTAGAAAATAGTGTTTTGATAC
Source organism: Cladopsammia gracilis (assembly GCA_022457155.1). NCBI lineage: Eukaryota > Metazoa > Cnidaria > Anthozoa > Scleractinia > Dendrophylliidae > Cladopsammia > Cladopsammia gracilis. Next base: position 1,144,040 of record JAJGOT010000213.1, on the reverse strand, counting down.
TATTTCCTCGCATCGTATTAAATCCAAACTTCGCCAATCTTTTGTTTAGACACGAGGCTAACATTTCCAGAGTGAACCTTAGTTAGCAAGTTCTTTCTTGAAGAGAAAGACCATCCTGGATATCAATGCGGTGTTTTTTCCGCCCGCCTCTCACGACTGAGGGAACATTGTTTGTGTTGAGATAATTATTCAAATTTGAATCTGTTTGCCGGTCTCGTGGGAGTTCGTAGGAAGACATTTTGGGAATACTCTAGTCTCTTGGCAGATTCAACTGCTGTCAATTACACGGTTTGATGCGTGATGAAAATCCCAAGGTGTGATAAAGTTAACAATCGTGCTGTAATTAAAGGCAGGCCGCGCTCTTTTCAAATTATTTTGTCAACAAATTCGTGGGCAGCAAGATTTTCATTTTGACTCGTTAGATTCGCAATGGTCAGAGTACGATGGCAAAAACATTTTCTGCAGAACACGGTTTTCCGTTAAAAGCTTTGCCAAATAGCGAGCGTAATGCGCGGGTAACTTGCTTGTTCGTTACGCTTTTTCACTCGCGCTCTTTACAGAACTTTAATTTGGCGGACGACTGAAGAGGCTCGAAGTCCGAAATATTTAATCAAACTATCGCGTTTTAACAGTGTTTAGATCGTTTTTGAAGTTTTTGAAGTCTGCGAATGTCTATAAAAGATGATGTCCTGTTTGCCCAGGACACTTTGTGATGCCAGTCATGGAGTAGCGTACCAATCGCCCAGGACACTTTGTGATGCCAGTCATGGAGTAGTGTACCAATCGCCCAGGACACTTTGTGATGCCAGTCATGGAGTAGCGTACCACCCGCCCAGGACACTTTGTGATGCCAGTCATGGAGTAGCGTACCACCCGCCCAGGACACTTCGTGATGCCAGTCATGGAGTAGTGTACCAACCGCCCAGGATACTTTGTGATGCCAGTCATGGAGTAGCGTACCACCCGCCCAGGACACTTTGTGATGCCAGTCATGGAGTAGCGTACCACCCGCCCAGGACACTTCGTGATGCCAGTCATGGAGTAGCGTACCACCCGCCCAGGACACTTTGTGATGCCAGTCATGGAGTAGCGTACCAACCGCCCAGGACACTTTGTGATGCCAGTCATGGAGTAGCGTACCACCCGCCCAGGACACTTCGTGATGCCAGTCATGGAGTAGCGTACCACCCGCCCAGGACACTTTGTGATGCCAGTCATGGAGTAGCGTACCACCCGCCCAGGACACTTCGTGATGCCAGTCATGGAGTAGGGTACCACCCGCCCAGGACACTTTGTGATGCCAGTCATGGAGTAGCGTACCACCCGCCCAGGACACTTTGTGATGCCAGTCATGGAGTAGCGTACCACCCGCCCAGGACACTTTGTGATGCCAGTCATGGAGTAGCGTACCACCCCCAGGACATTTTGTGATGCCAGTCATAGAGTAGCTACCACCCCCAGGACACTTTGTGATGCCAGTAGTCAGTCCAGTCAGATTCAACTGGTCAACTGCTGTCAATTACACGGTTTGATGCGTAATGTAAATCCCAAGGTGCGATAAAGTTAACAATCGTGCTGTAATTAATTACATTAAATACATATTTTTTTCTCAGAGCTCGAGCGGGCGGAATTCTGCGAATCCTGCAATATGATTGGTTCCAGGAGCGGGCGGAAATTTACGATCTTGCCCGCTCACTCAACGATTCCGCCCGGGTTGCGTGGTTTAACAATCACGATAATTTGTGACTCTGTTGTTTTTAGCTTGTGCGCCTGGTATTATTGAATTTTCTCGTCAAATATGGACCCAGACGAACCAAAGCGAAAGCAATTTTATTAGCTAGATAAAATATTTAACGACATAAATGAAGAAAACAATGAAGAAAACCAGCAAAGTTTCACCATGCATGGCTGACAAAGATCCGAAAACACACTAAAGATCCTAACGCTTCAACGAGGTATCAAAAAGACTCAATGAGGAATGAGAGACTACACTAAGTGGATAGGGAAATCAGCCGTAAAATTAAAGGCCAATGTTATTCCTTGAAAAGGCGAGTACAAGTTTGGATTATTTTTATGATTTGTTGATTTTATAGTTTGTTCGGCGTTTGTTATTGTTTTTTTGCAAAGCGACATTTGTGGCTTAAAAAATTACTGTGATTAGACAATAGGGCCATTTATACGGGAAAAAATAAGACGCGTCTTATCTAAGACGCGACTTAAATAAGATGCGAAATGTACCATTTATACGTTTGCGTCCAACATAAGACGCGAAGATCACGTATAAATGGTTCGCGTCTTATTTTTGATACGGCGCACTTGTTGTTCACGTCTTATTTGGGACGCGAAAGCATTTATACGAGGAAGTTCACGTCTTATTAAAGACGCGGACAAAATAAGAACAGCTGAAAACCCTGTTCTAAGATAAGACGCGTCTTATTTAAGTCGCGTCTAAAATAAGACACGGATGCTTATTTTGTACTGTTTATACGATCTGTTCGCGTCTTATTTAAGTCGCGTCTTAGATAAGACGCGTCTTATTTTCTGTCGTATAAATGGCCCTAATATAGCGCTTGTTTACAAAGGTTTTGACTGCATTTGATTTGAGTGTTCTTATTTTTCCGTTTTTCTTTTTCTTCAAATCGAGATTCTGTGAAATTTCATTAAAAAATCGTTGCTTAAATTTGTCATTCTAGTTTTGTACGGGTTATTTTCAGTTAATTTATACACATTTTCGCGATCGGATTTTACGAGATAATTCGTACTTTAACTACATTGATCGGTTAGTATGCTTATATTCCACAGTTTTTTTTTCCTTCTTTTATCTAAATTCTGTAAGTTTTCATTCAAGAAGATATGAAATAAGAATAGCTCAGTTTAAGCTTTCGCACTGCTATGAATGAATTACGCTCGACTTTCCATTTGTAGAAAAATTTGAAAAGTTTTTAAAGTTAATCTTCAGCTTTCCACGGCTTAGCTGTAAGCAAGAACATTTCTCTATCCTCACCGCAGGCAAACACAACAGCTGTTCATTTTACCGAGAGAAATAAAATGATAGAAATTAGTTCACTTTGCGAAGTAAGTTTTTTTTGTTTCTGAATGAAAAAGTTGTGAAGATTACCGAGTTACTTTTTGCACGCGTTGTGTCAGTTTTGCTTTAAACGGCGCGTAAAGACATTTCTTGAAAAGCTGTACAAGTATATCAAGATTTTCTCGGCAAATCGCAGAAATGAAGTAGGAAAAAAAAAGTTATTTACCGGCCTTGGTCGGTCCGTATAGGAAAAAAACTGTGCCCTCGGCACAGTTTTTTCCTATATGGGCCTCCCGGCCGCTAAATAACATATATTTCTTTATTTTTAAACTGAAGTATAATTATAAACCATTAGGTCCTCCCCTATTCTTCAAATCAAAGACATTCTATTTGAGAACGAGCCAATGTAGTTCTTATGTGGAGCGTTACTTAATGCTCGAAGGTCGTATTTTTTACCAAACTACCGCGTTTTAACAGTGTTCAGGTGGTTTTAAAGTTATTTCAAGTGCGTCGAATGTCTATAAAAGACGTGATGTCCTATTCTTCTCGCTCTTTACAGAGCGTTTTGTCAACAAATTCGTGTGCGGCAAGATTTTCATTTTGACTCGTTAGATTCGCAATGGTCAGAGTACGATGGCAAAAACATTTTTCGCAGAACATGGTTTTCAGTTAAAAGCGTTGCCAAATAGCGAGCGTGAATCACGGGTCACTCGCTTTTACTTTGCGCTCTGTTTCTCGTGCTCTTTACAAAGCGTTTTGCAGTCCAGATCTAGACGCGCTCTTTTACATGATCGGTTAACGTAGTTCAGACCTAGAGTACATTAACTGAGGTTCGTGATGCCAGTCATGGAGTAGCGTACCACCCGCCCAGGACACTTCGTGATGCCAGTCATGGAGTAGCCTACCACCCGCCCAGGACACTTCGTGATACCAGTCATGGAGTAGCCTACCACCCGCCCAGGACACTTCGTGATGCCAGTCATGGAGTAGCCTACCACCCGCCCAGGACACTTCGTGATGCCAGTCATGGAGTAGCCTACCACCCGCCCAGGACACTCCGTGATGCCAGTCATGGAGTAGCCTACCACCCGCCCAGGACACTTCGTGATGCCAGTCATGGAGTAGCCTACCACCCGCCCAGGACACTTCGTGATGCCAGTCATGGAGTAGGGTACCACCCGCCCAGGACACTTCGTGATGCCAGTCATGGAGTAGGGTACCACCCGCCCAGGACACTTCGTGATGCCAGTCATGGAGTAGCCTACCACCCGCCCAGGACACTTCGTGATGCCAGTCATGGAGTAGGGTACCACCCGCCCAGGACACTTCGTGATGCCAGTCATGGAGTAGGGTACCACCCGCCCAGGACACTTTGTGATGCCAGTCATGGAGTAGCCTACCACCCGCCCAGGACACTTCGTGATGCCAGTCATGGAGTAGCCTACCACCCGCCCAGGACACTTCGTGATGCCAGTCATGGAGTAGCCTACCACCCGCCCAGGACACTTCGTGATGCCAGTCATGGAGTAGCCTACCACCCGCCCAGGACACTTCGTGATGCCAGTCATAGAGTAGCCTACCACCCGCCCAGGACACTTCGTGATGCCAGTCATGGAGTAGGGTACCACCCGCCCAGGACACTTCGTGATAACAGTCATGGAGTAGCGTACCACCCGCCCAGGACACTTCGTGATAACAGTCATGGAGTAGCCTACCACCCGCCCAGGACACTTCGTGATGCCAGTCATGGAGTAGCCTGCAACCCGCCCAGGACACTTCGTGATGCCAGTCATGGAGTAGGGTACCACCCGCCCAGGACACTTCGTGATGCCAGTCATGGAGTAGGGTACCACCCGCCCAGGACACTTCGTGATGCCAGTCATGGAGTAGTCAGTCTAGTCAGATTCAACTGCTGTCAATTACACGGCGTAATGTAAATCCCAAGGTGCGATAAAGTTAACAATCGTGCTGTAATTAATTACATTAAATACATATTCTTTATTTTTATACTGAAATATAATTAAAAACCATTAGCTCCTCCCCTATTCTTCAAATCAAAGACATTCTATGTGAGAAAGAGCCAATGCCGCGAACAAAGTTTACTGTAGTTCTTATGTGAAGCGTTACTTAATATGGCAGACGACTGAAGAGGCTCGAAGGTCGTATTTTTTTACCAAACTACCGCGTTTTAACAGTGTTCAGATCGTTTTAAAGTTATTTCAAGTGCGTCGAATGTCTATAAAAGACGTGATGTCCTATTCTTTTCGCTCTTTAGAGAGCGTTTTGTCAACAAATTCGTGTGCGGCAAGATTTTCATTTTGACTCGTTAGATTCGCAATGGTCAGAGTACGATGGCAAAAACATTTTTCGCAGAACATGGTTTTCAGTTGAAAGCGCTGCCAAATAGCGCGCGTGAATCACGGGTCACTCGCTTTTACTTTGCGCTTTGTTTCTCGTGCTCTTTACAAAGCGTTTTGCAGTCCAGATCTAGACGCGCTCTTTTACTCGATCGGTTAACGTAGTTCAGACCTGGAGTATATTAACTGAGGTTTGTGATGCCAGTCAGAGTAGCGTGCACCCCCCAGGACACTTTGTGATGCCAGGCATGGAGTAGCGTACCATCCCCTAGGACACTTTGTGATGCCAGTCATGGAGTAGCGAGGCATCGCCCTGAATGCCATTGTCTTTCGCGACATGTACTTACAGTGCCCAGTTTCTTGATGAGCAGCATAATTATTTGCATATACAGAACCAGTCGGTTGTGTTTGCTCAACAGAATAAGCTTTGGGAATACTCTAGTCTCTAATCCAAACTTCGCCAATCTTTTGTTTAGACACGAGGCTAACATTTCCAGGGTGAACCTTAGTTTGCAAGTCCTTTCTTGAAGAGAAAGACCATCCTGAATATCAATGCCATGTGTTTTCCATACTGAAATCAGCGAAAAAAGCGAATTTTAGAACGCGATTCGATAGTAGTTGTCCGAATCTCAGGCAAATAAAAAGGGTCTTAAATGATTCCTTAACACCTCTTCTGAAAAAGCCAGGGTGAACCTAACCGCCAAAGTACTTAGTTTTTTGTTATGGAGTAAAACATACACCTTGTTTCGCCATTTCCACCAATTTTCTTTGTAATTTGGCTCTTTTGTCAGACGAAGCTTTTCAATTTAACGCTCTGGACCGTAAGATTAGGTCCCGGATATGTCGCTGTATCTTCGGCGATGAGAAAACATTGTAACGGCTTCTAACATTTGAACAATTGATGGTTATAAATGATTGGCTAATACATGACATGTAGACATAAGATAAAAATAATATATAGTGTATAAGTTCAGCGTTCATTCCTTCGGTTAATGCCTTCTGGTTAAAGTGTTCCCTTTATGAATCCCTTGCGTGCTTTTCGACGGGAATCATTGATGGTAGGCTGCAGTTCAGGTGGGATGAGTCTCATGTCCGCGGAAGAGTGGCCTAGTTAGTTGAAATGTGCAGGGACCGCTGCTGTGGAGTTGGCGTGATGTGGGTTGTTTTTCCCTTGTCTGTGTTTTGTGTTCGTGAAGCTTTCACGAATCGTGCGTTTGGTTTCCCCTATATACTGTTTTTTTTTTTACATTTTTTACAAGTTCGATCATATATGTGAGGTTACTAGAATAACAGGTTAAATATTGTTTTATTGGTAGTACAAGACTTTATATACCTGCTCGAAATAACAATTCGCTCCGCCATGGTTGTGCCTAAAGAATACCGTTTAGAGGGACGTCGGACACCTTATTAAGACTTATATAACGTAATGTCGACACTTAGAATTTTATTTTCAATAAGTTTTTAAGTGTAAAAAAGAAAATCTAAAATCCCCCACTCAGGATTGAACCAGTGATCTCAGCTAGGCTTTATAGGCTTAGATAGCGTACCGTATCACTGTACCACTGTACCACCTAGCTTCTCGGGTTGTTCAGGCCTAAATTTAACTATATAAACTGCTACCCATAACATCAACTGAAAGCTAACCAGTTACTCCGTTATAAGTTTCAATAAGGTGTCCGACGTCCTTCTAAACGGTATTCTTTAGGCTTAACCCTCCGCCATGGTGAAGCACATGTTTCACAAGATAAACCGCTGACAGACGTTCGGCGTTCGGCGTTCGGCGTTCGGCGTTCTGCGTTCGGCGTTCTGCGTTCGGCGCTCGGCATTCAGCGTTCGGCAAATTATCCCTGCCGTATTAAATGTTAACGTCGGAGCTTAAAGCTGTTGGTCTTCAATGGAAACATCTTTAGATCTTACGACTTTAAACGTTCATATAACCTTCGGATAGTGTTTGGAGAATTTTTGAAAATCTTCAGAAATGTTCGTACAACCTTGGGATAGTGTTTTTGGAAATCTTTGCAAAATTGCTTAAAACTTTGGAATTGGTGTCGTTTATATATTAATAAACAAAATAATACATGACTGCTAGTATTAATATATTTAGGAGATCTATATGAAATTTCTCAGTTAAATGAAAACTACGACGATTATTAATAGATGTTTCACAAACCTCCAATAAGTCTTGGGAAGGTTCTGTAAAAATAATCAAGAAAAAAATGTTTTTAACAGGTTAACAAAACGTGCTTTGCCGAACACGTGTGTTACAAGAGTTTGTCAAGTTAATTTGGATCTTTTTAAAACCCCTGTGTTACTGTTTATTATGCTCTATTTGGTGGTTCTAACTTTTGTGGATAGACTATTCAACTTAAACCTTATAGTTTACATGTAGTCCATTGAAGAGATTCTTTATGTCACTCACCGGTATATATCTATGTTCTCTGAAACTTTCTTCCATATATGTCTGAATGTTCTGGAAAAAAAAGCCAACAGCTTTAGTTTGATGGACAAATCAAACACACTATTTTGAAAAAGTCAGCGACAGTCTGGGGTGAGTGGCCATGCATTTAACTACATGTATGGAATATTTTATTTTAGTAAAGTAAATAAACAATTTCCATCTCGAATGCTAAGAAAACCCTTCCACACTTTTGGTCACTTCTGTGCTAAGTTTGGTGCCTTTTAGAACACACCAACTATGTGCAGTCACTCTTGCCCCAGACTGTCTATTAAGAGTGGATAACAGTTAATCCACCAATTATTGGTGTACCAAAATTTAGTTATGTTGACAGGGTGGCCGTATTAAGGAGGTTGGTATTATAATGGGCGAAATTTGTTTATGTCATAATGTGAAAAACTGCTGGACCGAAGCGTTCGAGCCTTTGGTAAAGCCATGTTGATTCATTCGTAAGAGAGATCTAAGTGTGATCGCATTTGTCTCCCATTAGCCATGAAGTTAGTGGTTGGAAAGTCTCGATGTTTACTATATTTTAAAGCTTGTGGCCTCCTCCCCCCTCCCCCAATGGGGTACAGCAACATAAATTAAACTACCGGTATCCAGTCCTAATAACTTACTCAACACTGCCAGTGAAGTTGATTCCTGCTAAATGAGGTGAGCTCGTTATGCTGTCACCAAATGTTTGTCCAGCTGAGGGAAGAAAGTTCACTACACCTGGAGAGGGAATAAACATAATGTATGTAGTAAGTAAAAAGACATCATCATCATCATCATCGTCATCGTCATCATCTACCGTCACTGTCATCATCATCATCATCATCAGTGATCCTTCTACATGTATGTAGCTCAGAATGGATTTAACTGAAAAATACTGGTAGTTTCTTGGTGTTGCGGATGGTGTGATCACCAAATGACGTAAAACAAAAGATTCAAAAGACACCAAACAATACCCACACCACAACACAAAAGCTAACCAACAATGGCTTCTGCAACACCAAGAAACACCCAAAATACTGCAAATTGCATAAACTGGCAAACAAAATGTTGAGGGTACCATTGCAACTGACCAACATCCCACCCATGAGGGGATTAGCAACACCATACCTCCCCCTTCATGTTATGGAAAGTGCCAACTTGAGGGGCTAATTAACGACTTGACAATGGAACCTTGGTGAGCTACAATTTTCATGGGGAATTACTTATAATGTCAGACTTTATGGTCATATTAGTTTTATGAATGACTTGATCCCTAATATAAAAATTCTCCTTTTTTGTCTCCCTACATTTTTTAATTAGCAGAAAGTGGGGAGAAGTTGTTAAAATGTCACGATAATTCATTATGGTTGATCATAAATTATCCCTGATTCTCATAACCTTTCTGATGACAAGCAGGGATGAAGCTAAGAGCCAGCTACCAGCAAATTTCACCAGCTGAAAGAACTTATCACCAGATGAAATTTCACTAGAAAACATGCAAAGACTTAAGGTGATTCAGGGTTCTCCAGAGAAATTAGAGTACCTGGCTGTAAATTGAAAGTAGGCGGCACCTGGCACTCAAGTGCCCGAAGGGCACGAGTTTCTAGGGGGGTCCAAGGCATGCCCCCACGGAAAATTTTTTAAAAATGAAGACACTGGAGATGCATTCTGGTGCATTTTGGGGACAACAAAGATGAAAAAAAATCATTTCATTTTCAGCCAGTTTTTATCCTTTTTATTATTCACTGAAAAAAAAAATATTGCTACCCTTTATGCTTTATAATACAAAAGAAAAACATTATGGCCCGAAACAAATCACTTTTGTTTGATCTTATGGCTACGAAGGATTTGTTTTTATAGCCATACAAGTGTTGGGAAGAAAATACAACGGATTTATCCTCATCTTCCCCCCAAATATTTCCTGACAAGCCGGCGGCCCCAGGACAAGTAGACGGCGATTTTCGTCGGTCGCCGGGGCTTCTGGAGAACCCTGGTGATTTTAAAGGTACACAAGCCAGAAAACCCAGCTGGGCTTGTTAATGAGCCTGCTCAGTTGTTTCTCAGCTACACCCCTGGACTAAGTATGCTGATTTTCTTACCATCAGGGACACCGGCTTCTTGAAATATCTTGTGCACAAGGTAGCATGACAAGACAGCAGTGGACGCAGGTTTCCAGAGCACAACATTACCCACTATGGCGGGAGTACCAGCCAAGTTTCCACCAATGGCAGTGAAGTTGAAAGGAGAAATGGCAGCAACAAAACCCTGAAAGCAAATATTTATATTGGTCAGGACTGTAATTGCTGCCTTTTTATGAGTACATGTGGTGCATCACCAATGTGGGGTGGGGACTGGGGGGATTGTCAACATCACCATTTATAAAAACCTTCTTTTTCAAGCTCAATCAACTACAGTTAACTGTAGACACGTACGGCTTAAAACAACGACTCGAAAGAAACACACACTTTATTCCTGAACTGGCTGTTAGTCCACTGACTTTCACACACATCCTTGAATACATTACATTCGCTTTTATATACTTTAAACAACGCCCTAACCGTGATTGGCTGAACTCGCACGCTCGACATTACACGTGAATTCTCGCTCGACACTACATTCTCTCCTTTCCTTAGAGTTGACTACGAATGTCCAAAACAAAACAAAGTTCAAAATAAACAAATAAGTCTCTCAAAGTCAGACAGGAGTAAGTCCTGTAAGTTCTTTCAATACAAATAAGTCTCTCAAAGTCAGACAGGAGTAAGTCCTGTAAGTTCTTTCAATACACTCCTAGTGTGGGACATAGTCTTGAAAGCGTACGGGCTTTCTGACGACACGTGAAGATCTCCGTAATCCTTCTTGAACAATCGCTGGCTCGGGAATGTTCACTTCCGTTTCCCCTTCTTCAAACGAACTCTCGGGAAGAGCAGGCTCGGGAACTACTGGATTACTTGCGGAAAATTCTGACCCGGTTGGCTGGACATCCCTATCCCTTCCACCTGTAAGTTCTCTGGATACACCACTCGGGTCGTTATACTTCTTTACAAAAACACTGTTACGTTTGAACTCGACTCCAGCACCGCTTCGGACTGTCACCTCACTTCCTGCCTTTTCAACCACCTTAAAAGGATCCGGACGGAAGTTGGTTGAAAACTTGTTTGACTTTTCTGCTTTCAGCAAAACTGTGTCACCGACACGTATGGACTTGGGTGTGGCACCTCTTCTTGAATCTGCATACAACTTGCCTTTCAGCTTGTTGGACCAATCTCGATCACGAACTTCTTCCAATGGCACTGCAACGGTCTCTCTTCTCAACTCCGGCAACTTCGACCTCATCTCACGCCCAAACATCAAGAAATATGGCGTGGCACCTGTGGTTGCCTGTGGAGTGGACCTGTAGGCTGCCAACCAAGTAACTAACTCGATCCTCCAATTCTTTCCTTCCAGATTCGCGATCTGAAGACATTTGAGCAAGGAACGATTCTGGCGTTCGACCTCGCCATTCGCCTGAGGCCACAATGGTGTCGTCCGTCGGTGTTCAATACCATTGGTTTGTAGAAATGACCGAAACTCCTCGGACGCGAACTGGGGACCATTGTCTGTCCTCAAAGAGTAAGGTACACCAAACCGGGCGAACATAGGAGTCATAGCCTCGATGATCTTGACACTTGTGGTAGACCTCAGAACAGCAACCTCCAAAAATCTGCTAAAGTAATCGACGACCACCAAAATGCTTTCCCCTGTGGGTAGAGGTCCTAACAGATCTGCACTGCAATCTTGCCAAGGAGCACTTGGGGGTAACACACGAGACATTGGATCAGGTGGATCGTAACTTGAAGTGACTTGACAGCCATGGCACGCCTTGCACACCTTCTCCACATCTTTGTCCATTCCCGGCCACCAGACCTTACTGCGCAATCGGTATTTGGTTTTCACGATACCCTGGTGCCCTTCGTGTGCCAATCCCACCACCTTGTCTCGCAAGACCTTGGGAACCACTATCCTTGTGCCACGAAGCAAAAGCTCGCCATAGGTACACAGTTCATCCTTGACTTGCACATATGAAGTGAGTGTACAACGATCCCAGCTGCCAGACTTAACACAGTTCTTCACTAAAGACAGTTCCTCATCACTGTAAGACGCCTCTTCAATTTCGTTGGGTGACAAAGCAACAGGCACACAACTCTCCACCACAGCTCTGACCAAATCATACTCCTCACCATGGTCCACCTGCTCAACAGCGTTTAACCGAGACAAAGCATCAGCAATGTTCGTTTTCCCAGGCCGGTACACCACTTTAAAATCGTACCCCTGTAAGCGCAGCACCCACCTCTCAATTCGAGCGCAAGGCTTTGACGTGCATGAATAGATGCGTTCCAGGGGCTTGTGGTCGGTCTCCAGCTCAAAGCTCAGCCCTGACACGTACATTCCGAACCGCTCACACGCCCAGACCAGAGCCAAAGCCTCCTTCTCCGTTTGGCTGTAACGCCTCTCCACGTCAGTCAAACTCCTCGAAGCATACGAGATAACTCTCCACGTTCCTCCTTGCTGTTGAGTAAGAACGGCACCCAAACCAACTGGGGACGCGTCTGCAATGATTCTCGCCCTGCAGTCAGCTCTGAAATAGGCCAGTGTCTCCGCCTGTGTAATTAAATTCTTCAGATCTTGGAAAGCTGTCTGCTGTTCCTCGCCCCATTTGAAGGTAACACCTTTTCTTGTCAACTCTTGAATTGGCTTAGCAACAGAAGCAACATCCGGCATGAACTTCGCAGAGTACTGGACCAGACCCATGAATGAACGTACTTCAGACGCATCTTTCGGAGGCCGTGCATCTCTGATCGCAGCCACTTTCTCTTCACTTGGGTTTATGCCATCGCTGGTCAGTTCATGACCGAAGAACGTGAGCTTTGGCAACCGAAATTCGCACTTTTCTCCATTCACCGTCAACCCCACTTCTTTCAACCTGTCCAACACCGCAAAAAGACATCGGTCATGCTCGGCTACATCTTTGCCATGAATAATGAGATCATCTGCAATGTTCGCTACACCAGCGCAACCTCTCAACACATCCCTGATAATTTGCTGATACTTTTCTGGCGCTGACGTCACTCCAAACATCAGACGTTTATACCGATACAAGCCTCGGTGCGTGACAAACGTAGTGATGTATCTGCTTTCTTCGCTGAGCATAATCTGATGGAATCCCCATCTGAGGTCAATCTTGCTGAACACCGTGCTGCCATTTAAGTCGTACAAAATTTCCTCCACAGTGGGAATTGGGAATCTCTCGCGGATTATTGCCTCATTCGCACGGCGCATGTCTACGCATACCCTTACGTCTCCATCGGGTTTCGGGATCACTACCAAAGGCGAAATCCAACTTGAAGGACCCTCTGGCACTTCCTCTATTATGTCCTGGTCAAGGAGCTCGTCTAGCTTCTTTTCCACTTTCTCTCTTAACCCGAAGGGCGTTCTCCGCACTGGCTGGGTAACAGGCTTTACTGATTCGTCGATGTGAAGTTTGAGCTCTACCCCTTTAAGCAAGCCGACACCCTCAAACAAGTCCTTGTATTTCTCTCGGATATCGCTCTCCAGCTGACCAGCAGTTACACTGTTTGCTTGTGAAGGACCAACGCGTAGGAGATTGAGTGTCTCAGCGGTTTCTCGGCCCAGCAGCGTTCGTCCGTTGCCCTTGACAACCACAAAGTCTGCTTTACAATGGGCATTGCTCTCAGTCAGCATCACATCTGCAGTAAAAGTTCCAAGAGTTGGTAAAGGTTCTGTTCCCCCATATGCAAAGAGCTCTCTAGCTGATTTGCGTGACTCGCATCTGATTCCGTTCAGTTTAAGCATCTCCCAGGTCTGTTGACCAATCACATTACACGTAGCTCCAGAATCGATAAGCACATCAGACAACACCACACCTCCGACGACTAAAGTCACCACACCACAGTTTTGCCTCCCGTCTTCCACCACAAACGCATAGTTGGGACCTTGAGCTCCTCGAGGAGGTTCTGCATCCTGGCCTTCTGTGACAAGATTCATCTCGCGAGGCCTCCCGCCTCCCCGCGCGCGTCCACGTCCACCACCTCGTCTGCCCCTGCCGACTTTGGACCCTGGTTCAGGCGTATTGCGTTGCTGGCCTCGAGGACACTTGACCTTAAAGTGCCCAATGCCTCCACAACCTCTGCAAACTCGGTCACGAGCCGGACACTTTCTGTCTCCACTGAAATGTCCTTCTTGCCCGCAACTGAAGCATGTCTTCTTTTTCCTGGAACCAGCAATTGCATCAGACTTGCCTGCACCCACTGCATTTAACTGATCACTCACTTGACCTTGGCCCTGTTGACCTTGGCTGTTCACTGGACTTCCCGCTTGTAACTGATCAGCACTGTATTGTTTCAACTGGCGATCAACTGCTTCTTGTGATCTTGCAATTCTCAACAAATCTTCCAATGTGACTGCTCCCTCTTTCTCCAGGAATTTCCGACGCAATTTACTCGAATAACATTTATCGATCACTTGATCACGGATGTAGTCATCTTCGTTTTCGCCAAATTCACAACTAGTCGCACGTTGACGAAGCCTACAAACGAACTGATCGACAGTTTCTCCGCTTTCCTGCGCGATTTGCCTGAACAGGTGCCTCTCGAAAGGAACATTTGCCTTTGGAATGAAATAGTCATCCAACACTTTAACTGTTTCCGCAAAACTGGAACTCGCACCCTCGCCGGCAAGCGTAAAATAAATTTCCTGCACATCTATTCCGGCCACATGTAAAAACAAAGCTCGCTTCTGTCCGTCATTCTGTACTCCTTTCCCGGTAACGTACAAATTAAACGCTCTCTTCCATTTCTTCCACCGTTGATTCAAACTGTGTGGTTCAACCTTTGGATTAAACCGTTCTAAAGTTCCAACATCTAAAACAACCGCCGTACTCGAACCACTTGAACTAGGCGTACCCGATTCGCTCGATTCCTCGCCTCCCGGCATCGCTGACAAAATCCCTGTCGACTACCACGACAAATCGCTCGATTCTCGTCGCCAATGTAGACACGTACGGCTTAAAACAACGACTCGAAAGAAACACACACTTTATTCCTGAACTGGCTGTTAGTCCACTGACTTTCACACACATCCTTGAATACATTACATTCGCTTTTATATACTTTAAACAACGCCCTAACCGTGATTGGCTGAACTCGCACGCTCGACATTACACGTGAATTCTCGCTCGACACTACATTAACTAAATTGTACAAGTTGGTAATAAAGTCCAATGTGAACTCCATTTAAAATGAAAACTTTGCTGTTTTACAGGGAAAGAGACCCAAACTGAAGGCATGTGAACACACACATGTATCACTTACTTGGTAATTTGCTTTCAGTGAATATTCTTACCTCAAGTCCTCTGTAGATAAGTCTGTTGATTACGCCTCGTGGTTGGTGAAGCTCTGGTCCTTCATTAAGTTCCTGAAACCAAATTCAGATTCAGTTTTTCTATTACCTTAACTGTGAACTTTAATTCTCTCTAAGAAGGCGGACACCCTCGTGGGACCAGCTCTCGCTGTCCACCTTCTAAAGAGTTGATGTTACCTGATACTAGAAATCTGTGATGTCAGAACTGAAAAAGGATCATTTTCATTCTCTTACACCGATCTTAAGAGCCTGGAACAAGTTGATAGGAGAGTCAAGCAAAGTGTTTGAATTCTTTTGTTCTGATTCATAAGTGAAATGACCAAGACATATTATACACTTTAATAAGTTCTAATTAAAGATCCATCTACCTTGGCATAATGAATTCCAAATCTGTAAAAGTCAGCTATTTCTTGAATACAGTCAATATCAGCCTCAAATGCAGTCTTGGCCTAGAAACAAATTAAAACAAAAATTATTAAAATGAAACTTAACATGAAACTTATTATAAGCAGTGAGTGTAAAATGTGCAGTTCCAGAAAATATCCATACTCCCCTCACGGAAGGTTTTTTGTTTAGCACCCCCGTCCCCCCAGGAAATTCCAGTTTTAGCTTCATACTTTGCTTCTAAAATGTTGGGTTTTAAGACCCCCCTCCCCCTAGGAATTTCCAATGACCATCCATGGGGTGGGTAAGGATTTTTTCTGGAACTACACAATACAGTTTCTGGAATTCTTACCTGCCCCACCATAGTTGCAGCCAGTGACTCAATTCTGTATTTTCCTGTGATCAAATCTGCTACCTTTTGAAAAATGGCAGCTCTGTGTTCGTGGGGTGTTCTCTCCCATTCCTTCCTTGCTTCCATTGCACTGTCAATAGCATCTTTGATCACTCCCTAAAGTGATTACAACATACAGTACATATCAGAATCTAATTTGGCTGTATGCGTATATCAGATTTTGCAACTAATTTTGTGATGTCTTTACATGTGGCTACCTGCAATTTAGGCAAAGTTAAACTCAAGTCAATGCAGTCTGCAGACTGCTGTGTAACAGTACATGACTCGAGG
This sequence comes from Cladopsammia gracilis, assembly GCA_022457155.1. Classification (NCBI taxonomy): domain Eukaryota; kingdom Metazoa; phylum Cnidaria; class Anthozoa; order Scleractinia; family Dendrophylliidae; genus Cladopsammia; species Cladopsammia gracilis. Next base: position 1,127,742 of record JAJGOT010000213.1, on the reverse strand, counting down.
GGCGTCCCATTGGTTTTTCATAAGTCTTATTTGTGTCTTGCATTATATTTTGTATTGCATCACATTCAAGGTGCTTGTTGCAGATCAATCATTGCAATTAAGGCAATGCCCTGATGTTAAGCAAATCATTGCAGAGTATTGCCCTGCACCTCCCACCCATAGTCACCGTTTGTGAACTTAGGTGAGTAACTCCACTGCTTGGTGGCCAGTCGGGCCAGTTTGCTTAAATTCTTAGTAGCATCATTATTATTATTATTATTATTATTATTATTATTATTATTATCATCCCAAAATAATGTAGCTTCCAATTTCCTCTAGTTTAAAATGAAAAACTGAAAGTCTGTTTTCAAAATGAAGACATGTATGACTTGGAAACCGTCCCACACAGAACTCTGGGTAAGTCTAGAGTCACATGGCAAAAACTCAGGAAAAGTCGTTTTACTGCGCCTTTCAATAACATGCGGAATTTGAAATTCAAATCTCCACCAACAGTTGCGTTTTACACTGCCGTCAATCATCTTAGCTTACCTCTCAGGAAACAGATCTTCACTTCAGTGAGGTCAAAAGGTCACGTCCGTGCATTATGATTGGTAGATTTCGATCCACTTTGTTTGTTTCTTTTTTACATGGTCCGTTGGCTTTCGTATTAATTATGATTGACGGCAGGGAATAACGCAACTGTTGGTGGAGATTTGAATTTCAAATTCCGCATGTTATTGAAAGGCGCAGTAAGTCGTTTTTGGCGACTTTGTGACTGACTTTGTTTTCCTGATTTATCAGGGTTGCAAGCGGGGTGGTTCCCGCTCGCAGGATTGCCATGAATATCTGACCTGCTTGCCTTGAACTGCTTAAGGGCCCCACTAACTGACTCTAGGCACTAGCTCCTAAACCCATCTATTGATGATGAGTCCTTGCAGGACCAGCTGAAGTGACAAAATTAATATTATTCCTAGCCAACAAGGTGAATTTATCAACCTACAGAAGAGAATCAAAGGGTAGCATTACCTCAGTTGCCATATGGTACTTGGCAATCTTCAGTGAGTGGTTGTAAGGCTATGGAGACAGTAAAACAATGGTTAACCACTGACAAAAATATACATAATAGTACATAATAGTTTGCTGTTTTATTGTCTCACCATGCATGCAGTCACTTAGGATGTAGATTGTGCAACCATCAAGCCAATCAACCTCACTGTGGATGCATGTTGAAGACCATCAATAAGTACTTTGTGATGTTTTGCAAGTGAATACATTGTGCTCAAGAAAACTGATCATACATTGTATGAAACATTTCCTTCACAGGGGTAGATCCAGGGGAGGGGTTGACAGGATTGCAACCCCCCCCCCCCCCCCTTTTGAGCAGCATTTTTTTAAAAAAAAATTGTTTGACTCTTCTTGTCTCTCCCTTGTGGCTCATAAAAAACAAGAGGCTACCCAGTAGCCAGTACTCGTACCGGTAATGTATGTTACTTGCGGGGAACACTTATGTAACACAACAACAGGCAAATAAAACCAAAATATTGCTTCTGCTTGCATGCATGAGTATTCTCGTACCCAGAAATGTCCCAGATCTAATGCGATGCACAAACAACAGGTGAAAACAAAAAGAATAAAATGAAAAATGCAGAGCAAACTTTACCTCGTTGCCGTAAACAGCAACAAACAATAAAACCCAAATTTGTTTTGCTTTTATCTTTTGCTTGCAAAAACCCAAGTATCGCAGGCTCCAAATTTTCTCGCAGTGCATGCGTAGTTATTCTTGTACCCAGATCTAACGCGATGCACAAAAGTAGATACGAAAACACGGAGGAAAAGAAAAAACGAAGGCCAATCCTTGACTCGTTGCCATACCGGCACAAGTAATGATAGCACAGAATTGTTTTATATGTAGTAATGTTTGACTTCCACCAATTGACAAGTTAGGAAATGATAATGTCTCAGGAATGATGGAATTAAATGGCATTTTAGACGGTAAAATCAGATTGAAATATTTTCCGTGAGGGGCATGCCCCTGAACCCCCCTAGAAGCTCACGCCCATGACCATGGCGTGGAAAGTTATTAAGGTGTACACCCCCCCCCCCCACCTTTCAGAAATTCCTGGATCCACCCGTTTCAAGGACACAAACAATATCTTAGCCAGCATATAATGATCAACCATATCTTTCTCTGTTCATAACCAACCTAAACATTTAGTATCTTTCTTTTTCAACTTACTGCTACTTGGTATTTTGTTGTTCCAGTGTAGACTGCTTTTCCGCCAACAATACAAGGAATTTCCAAAGTTTCACCTTCTACTCTTTGGATTTCCGTTTTTAACTTTTGCAGGTCAATGCTGTTTTTCTCAAGGTTTGTTGGTGGCTCATTGGGAGGAAGAGAAAGACTTCTTGATCCAAGGAGTCTAAAATTAAACAATACAAAATATATATTGATTAGACTACTGTACATAGAGTTCTGAAAGTAGCACCCCCCCCGCCCCCCCCCCCCCCGGAAATAATGGCTCCAGAAATTTACCTTAATTTTCAGGTCTTAGTAATTCCTGAAAGCAATGCCCCCCCCCCCCCCCCAAAAAAAAAAAAAAAAGTAATGATCCAATCGAAAATACCATGATATTGATGACACCATGCAGATAGAATAGCATAGTGTTTTACTCGGTACAAGAATGCCAAAGAACCAATGAGAAGAGAATTAAAGTGAATTATACTTATTCTGCATGTAGTTTTGTTTATAATCATCACTTTTTTTCTTCAATTACTACACATATTTTAGCTGCCCAAAAGTATAGGGAGAGCGGAGTGGGGGACTCCCACATAAAAATGACGGGGGTGCTCATCGTACCTTTTAGGGGTCAAAATTTGTAGTTTGGTACTGCTTAGGGTACGAAAATCTAAAATGACTACTGCTAGAATTATCACAGTACCTTTTCGGGTATTCAGCCAAAAAAGTATGACAGAAATATAAGGTGTTGTTTTGAATTGGTACCTCTTCAGGGTAAAACCTCTTTTGAGCCACGCCCATCAAACGAGATTCTGGTACCTTTTAGGTTTTTTTTTTTAAATTTCTGACGAGCACCCCCTTCATTTTTATATGGGAGTCGAGCAGGGTGAATTAGGAGGGGGAGAGTGAAAATGTTTCAGACTGAATAACTTTTCTGCCCTTACGCAGAAAATTAGATAATAATAAACTTTATTAAGCACAGAATTCATAAAGTTGACACTTATTTACAATGAAGCTGTGCATCCAGTTAGGCTTGGATGCAACTGCTTATGGCTGATTTTGAAAGCACTGTTGGTACATGTCTAAGGTATGTCACATTGCTGTTATTTGGCGTGTTGACTGACACCCTGTTAGCTCATCAAGAATTAATTATGCTGGACAACCACTAAAAATAAGATAGTGTAACAGTTACTATATATTATCTATTTTTTTGCTACTCCTTATTTTTGTTGACCATGGTTGTCATATGAAAAATGTTTTTAAAACACAATATTTATCATTTTATCATTATAGGAATATAATGGGCAGTTTTTAAATATTTCAGAGCATTGCTGGCCAACATTAATAATTAACTGCAATCCTACACATTCTGTACACATGTACAGGTGAACTACACCCAAACAAACTGAAGACAAACTTCAAAACAATTTCCAGTATAAATGAAACATTTGGTTTGCAAAGCAATAGCTGCCAAATGAAGATAAAAAAAGGCAAGTGAACGAAACATTGCTGGAAACATCCACTTGTAATTTGATAGAACAATAAAAAATGAACAATGAAGGTTTCAGGTGAAGAGGACTTGGTTCGCTTCCAAACTTTTGTTCATTGGTATCTCGTGATCAAACGAGCGGAAATGAAGATTCAGAGAACAAACTAATGTCTGATCTGGTCCTTCAAACTAAATAGACTTAACTTTTGAAACCTCTATACAAAGCAGTAAGGCTTATGCGAGCTTAACACACACAATTATTTTAATATTCAAAGCAGAGGTCCCTTTAATTCACATAGCACAGATCTCCATGTTTTTTTAGGGCTAAACTTGAAAACGGTATTACGGAAACAATATTTCTTCTAGTGCGGTTAAACAGGGAAAGATTTGTTTCGGAAGCAAAATTTGCGTCCGAAAGCAATAACATTTTTGACTTGATTCAATAGCTTAACATTTCCTAATACGCCGGGGAGCATGATTTGCGTCCGAAACAAATTTTGTTTTCTGGTTTAGCCAGGCTAGCCTTGACAATTTGCAATAATAATGATAATTTACATTTCAATAACACCAAAATCCTTAACGTTTGTTCAGCTATAACATTTATTCAGAAAAATGCACAAGCAAGAACTGATCAGGCTAGTTGAGAGCAGAAAACGTGTTGCGCAAGAATGTTCTCAAAATTGTTTGCAGTCCTGTCTGGACACTTTGAAGCATAAATATAACTGACACAATATGAATAATGTGCAAGAAACCAAAGGAACATACCTCAGGGCTTGACTCCTGAAAGCTGTACGTACTGGTAACATGATAAGAAGCTATAAAGGAAAGAGAAGTACACAATAAAAGGCCTAATACGATCTACGATACGCGATTCAGAGAAATGATGAAGTGGACTTGCAGATGAAGAAATCAACATACTTTTTTGACAGGCAACGTGCATTTCTCCAAATATGGTCAAACAGGGGGCGTGTATCCAAATATCAGCCAATCACAGTCGAGATCGTGCAAGGTCTTTCCAAGAACATAAGCCCGCGATCTTCAAAAGCATGCCAGCGGTAAATTTTCAAAATGGCGGAATCGGAAGAAGCCGAAGATGTTGTAGATTATTACGCTGTTTTGAACGTCAGAAAAGAGGTAAAATGATCTTCAAAAAGGCTACAGGCTTTAGCAATGTTTGAATAATAACCCGATGTAATTACATTGCATTTCAGGCTAACGAGAATGAGCTAAAAGCTGCTTACAGACGCATGTGTATGTTGTATCATCCTGATAAACACCAAGATCCCGCGAAAAAGAAAGTAAGTTAGTTTAGTTTGCTTCTGTAACGATAATTTACAATAAGCATTACAACGCTGAATTTCATTTGCGGTTTATATAAAGTGTTTATAGAACACCGTTTCCTACCCTACCAGATAAATCGTTTAATAATCTTGGTAGCTAGACTGGCCATGGCTAGGTCCCAGGTTATTTCAACGATTCAAACGAAATCAAATGCAATGCAACAATCTCTAAACAGTCTTCCTGAGCATTTCTTTCGTATTCTAATGTTGTGGTAAAGTTCAACAACTGAATTCTTTGACATCTTTAGATTGTTGGACGCAACCCTCGCCGTATATATATTGAGTGATTGTGTCTCTGTGTTAGTTGAGAACAAGCTAGTGAAAAAGATGATGACAGACCACATATTTATTGCCTGATCACCATATGCGTTATTTTATTTTATGTTTTTCATTATTATATATTCCTTTTGCCTTTTACACAATAATAAATTGCTTACTCTCATTGCCCCAAAGCCTTGCTTGTGTCTCGTCAATTTTAATTTTGTTTTGGCTTGATTTTTACTTCTTTGTTCCATGACAGTTTTGAATTTAATTTAATTTGTTGTTGCAGATTGCTGTAGAGTTATTTAGTAAAATTCAAAAAGCCTATGAAGGTATTGTATGTTCTATTTTTAGGAACTGTTTCATTGGCTATTTCACCATATAAATAAAAAGAAAAACAGTTGAAATCAAATACAGTAAAAAGGGGCTGAATTGGGAAATCCACTGATCCATTGCAATTTGTTATCCGCTAATCTACAAAAATTTCAGCTCAAATCTGAATCTGCAAATTATTGAATACTAAGTAATAGATTCAACATCCAAACTTTTTTAAATGGCAAAAGCCAAAATCCGGGCCCAAAAACAGGTGGATAAATTATTTGTAATCTGCTGCATTGGTAGGATCCACAAATCCATCAATGCATAGAGCTATTCACCCCCCCCCCCCCCCCCCCCAGTAAACTATCTTAAGATGGGTACCCCTGCAAGACAGACACCTATCTAAGACGGACATCAATGATTTTTATTATTGGCTGGTTTTGACTGAAATTCACTTGTTCATCAGTAACTAAGCTCTCTATAAGGCAAACACCTCTCTAAGACAGACAGAGCTCCAGAGCTGGTCCCAATGCAAAGCTGTCCAGTTTAAAGTTCAAGGTGTTTGAATGTTTTTCTATGTTTTATAGGTAAACATAGAAAAATTCATTAGTATTGTAATTTTAATTAGAAATTTTTAACATGTTTAGGTATTTATAGAGAATATTTAGTATACACGGCTCTCTGGAAGAGCATTTTGTAATTAATGATGGGATACCGTGTTTTTAAATAAAGCTATGATGATGATGATGATGATGATGATGATGAATTCCTTATAAAATAAAAAAATATGCCGACTCATTTCAAGTCAAGGGGTGGCCAATAATGCCATTATTTATCATAATAAGATTGGTCTAAGGTTTGGGCTGAAAGCAAGATAAAAATAGTATGACGTTTGTACAGTTTGTATTCATTCCAACAGATTGAACAAACAATATGGCTCATCAGTTTCAATGCATGCTTAGCTCCTAACTAGTTTCTTTACAATGCACTAAGAATGTTATTGACAGAGTCAACCCTGGATGGGGGATGCTTGTCCATCACAGGATTAACCCAAGTGTTAATGCTATATACAGTTTGTCAGTACCCACCCATTAATTTATAGTGTACCTGGGTGGAGACATATCCCAATGTCCATACGCAAAAAGCAAACTAAACAACAATTTAAAAGAGCACTTTACCAATATTATGTTGCTCAGTATTAATCACCGTATTAATCTAATGTTTCTATTCCTTTCTTAGTAGTGTTCTCTTTTTTCTTAAAAAAATGTAATTTAGTTATAGGGCATTAATTAGTTTACCTATATCTTGCCCTTCTCCATTTTTTTTTCTATCTTGATAACTTCAGAAAACGTTTGTAATAACAATAAATGGAGTAAATAAATAAAAAAAAATGAATGTACTTTGGCTTAGAACACCATCCCCCTGGAATTAACAATGACCTTCCAATTTTAGCTTCATCAGTGTCCTTTGGCTTAGAACACCCTCCCCCCTGTAATTAACAATGACCTTCCATGGAGACCTGCGGGCGGTTATAAGGGGGAGAGGAAGGGAGGGAGGGAAGGGGATAATGATATTTCCTGGAACTGTCCATTACTGATCTACCAATCAAGATTTAGAATGGCTATCCACTTGTCAAACATGACTTTTGAATCAAAATTTTTTTTTTTTAATTCTTAGTTCTAAGTAATCCTGAAAAGAGAGGTATTTATGATGTGTATGGTCAGAAAGGACTGGATGCAGGCTGGGAGGTGAGCAAGTTGAAACAAATGTTGGTTTTTCAACCCTCCAAGTTAAATTTTTTCTGTAGTGGCCATTTGGCAACTAATCCTTAAAATACATGTAAGCTGCAAGGTTAGCAAATCTTCTTTGAATCAGGTCGCCAGTGCGAACATTTTAGCTGTCATGGCGCCTGAAATGGTCGTAACTTGGAGGGTTGTTTTTGTTAGTTTTTGAGTGTTTGAAAGTTGATGGCAGATTAATGACTACTAACAATGAGTGTTCTTGAATTTATGATAGGTTATAGAAAGAACAAGAACACCCGCTGAAGTAAGTACATGTCAAGTGTTGTACACGACTACTTAGAGTGTGTAGCCCTCAGGGATTTTTAAAGCTGGGGGGGGGGGAGACTAGGGGATCAGAACCTCCGGCTTCCCGTACCCTGTTCTCCAGCTTGCTGTTCTTTTTTCTCCCAACTCCCGCCCTTTTACACATTACTCCCGCCCTTTTACACATTACTCCCGCCCTTTTACACGTTGCTCCCGCCCCTCATTTACCATTTCTCTTCTGCTTCCCAACCTGTTAGAACTCCTGCTTCCTGCCCTTTCCTCTCCTGCCTCCCATACTCCTCCCACCTCCTATTCTCCTGGGCTCCTGCCCCCCCCCCCCCCCCCCCCCCACACCACCACCACTTAAAGGTGGTGGCTCTGAGTTGCTCCTCTAATTTTCCCATGATCAGAAAACATGCAAGGAAATTTGCGTAGAAGATTTAAGTCAAGATTAAAGATAGCCATACATAAATTATACTTTATATATAGTTAACCCCTTACCTTAGCCAGAAGCTAAACACCTATCTAGGCTTAAACCTTTAACTCCCAAGAGTGCTGAAAATCACCATTCAAGAAAAATTGCAAATTTCATTTTGTAAAATATTGAAAAACAAGATTAATGGGACTGTGCAAAAGTACTGCCGAAGCTGTTTCCTTTGAATGGTCACACCATAGGAGTTTGTCAATGGACTCAAAAGTTAGAACTACACTACATGTCTCCATAATTGACTCTGGGAGTGAAAGGGTTAATTTAGTTGTTCAGAGCTGTTCCAGTATTCCAACATTTATGTTCTGTGTTATGTATTCTGTGTTCCTGTGTTCCGTGTCCTGGTGTTTCATAACAACTTGATGCAGTGGATTTCTGCAGTTGCCAACTAAGGTTTTTTTATTCCGTTTGTTATGTTCTGCATAGATCCGTGAGGAATATGAGCGACTTCAAAGGGAGAAAGAAGAGCGACGTTTACAGCAAATCACAAATCCAGCAGTGAGATATGTCAATTTCTTAGTCATGTACAGTGTAGTACATTACCATTGAACCTGAATACAGCATCCTTATTGTTTAAATAATGTTTTTGCTTTGTTTTTAGGGGAGTATCTCAGTCGGAGTAGATGCTACAGACTTGTTTGACAGTTATGAAGATTCTTTGGATGGCAGGTGAGATTTCAATGTTGTAATAGGTGATTTTCACATTGGCATCATTTTACTACGGCTACCAGAAAGTTTTCATTTTGTATTTTATGATATAATTTTCGTAGTTGTCTTATATTTGTGATTTTGTGTGTGTTAACTTTCAGTGTTTTGCCAAACATTGAAGTGAGTTCAATGTCCATCTCCCAGTCAATTGAGGTATGTATAATCAACTCAAAGCAATGAAGCATCTTCAACATAAACTCAAAACTTATTACATGTAACAGCCACTGTACCCCTGGGGGAAATAACCCTAGGGGTATAATGACCATGCATTAGACGGTACAATTTCCACTAGTCATGTACATAATAATAATGGTCAACTGCACTTTACAATGTTTACTATTGTTATAAAAAGTAGTGAGCTGTTCTAGGATGGTGCACATATGTGTAAAACTGTTGATTAGAATTTTGTCCTTTTTATTCTCAAGGCACCTTTAACTCGTACAGACACCCTCACTCTAGCAGGCTCTCTGAAGATCAAAAACGGAAATGGCAGTGGTAGCGTTTCAGTGTCAACAAGAAGAGTACTCTCGCACAGGGCATGGGGAGAGGTGGGTTTGGATGATACAGAAAGATACTTGTCGCGTTACATTTACATGACATCACCACCTTATCCCTTCAACTCAAAATAGTGGGCGAGGCCAAGATTGATTGAAAATTCCATAATTTTTTTTATTATGCTGAAGAACTAAGGAGCACCATGAGAACATTCTGCTCTGTGGTTTTAATTTAAATTGTTACACTTTAGGATTTTATCCACAGACAAGTTCAAAATTAAGAGCTACCAAGTATACAACTTTATTATAAAATTATGTAATAAACAGCATTGCCAAAAATGATCATAACGTTTTGCTTTCAACTGGTTCAAAAGTTCTGCTTGGTGGTTTTAATTAGAATTGTCACTCTTTAGGATTTCATCCACAGACAAGTCCAAAATTTAGAACTACATGTACCTTGTTCAGCATATAAAATTATAATAAATAGCACCACCCTCCAAAAAAAACATTTTGTATCCAACCGGTTCAGAACTGTGCAAATTAGGTAAACTTAAGGAAAACTCAAAACTTCTTCCCTATATCATCACCTGTGGATCTGGTTTGTGAATAAAGTTCTCCCAAACTGAAACTCACTTTGAATTCATGGTTGTAGAAGTCTACACCTGTTGTATATAAAAATATGTGCATGTTTCTTTAGTTTGCATTTACTTAAACTATGTCTTACAATGCTTATAATATGTAGAATCAATTTAATTTCAGGCCACATTTGAGGCTGGAAATGGTCCCACGCTAACTTTTCGTGCATTTTCAAATCTTACACAAAGAAGGTAATAATGATATTTTAGCATAAAATAATAGTTAATGTAAGATGTAAGAAAGCAACATCAAATCTGAGCCCGCAATCACCTCTGTGGCCTCATCTCACATGTTGCTCCTTATTTGGCACTTGTCTTTCTTATTTGGCTTAAGTCAATCAAACAGGTTAAATTATGTGACCTTTCTCAATCACCCTCATCTCAGAAGGCTGCAAGTTTCCCCGCAGCAAAATAGGCACCCCCTCGGCATGGCGCCATGTGCCGAGGCCCCCCATCCGGTGGGTTTATCCGGTCGGTGGGTTTTATCCGAGCCTTGCCAGTATATTCCCTGCCCAATTTATGCCCACAAATGAGTGTCTTTTATTGCGTGTCGAAACATTAATTCAAATTTAGTAAATTTTTACCTCTCGATAATGATTTTCTAGATTTCTGATTGGTCCAACCGCTACCGATCTGAGTCGTTATTGGTTAATTTGCCCAAATATGGAAAAATGATGACGAATTACGCGAAAAAAAAACGGAGCGGAAAAAAAAACCTGTGACATTCGGGGTGCACGTGCACGTGGCGGGCAAATCTTTCCTCGTCCGCAATATAATTTCCACAATTCTAATGTTCAAATCCATAACCATTTCGGCTAGTCCGATTAAAACCTATTTTTGAAGGAAACTACTTTTGAAAGAAACATTCTTCTCGATTTCGCAGCTTGTTAGCATTTACTCGCTTTCGATTTGCGAAGCGGTCATGTGACACTTGTTCACTGACATGACAGTCATGTATTTTTTTGAAACGGAAATAATTTTTTTCCAATTTCCAGTTATTTGAGTGTTTGAAAATTTACTAAAACAGTTATTCATCTCGGCCTCGCCGAATATGAGCTGATATATAACCAACTCGGCGCGGCGCCTCATTGGTTATATATATCAGCTCATATTTGGCTCGTCCACAATGAATAACTGTTAAGTATCTACTGTCATGATAATAAGTCTAATAATAATAATAACTACTAGCAGGAGCCTATCAGGGCCTGTGGAACTTTCACGGTAAAAGGGCTTGTCACAATATGGATAGCTCAAAATAAAATAATGTTTGACAAACTTTCTAGCCTACATATGTACAGTGCAGACATTTTTGGAGCTCACCAGACTGCAAGCAAGCCCTCTGTTCCCTACACTTTCATTCTAACCTACTCTACTCCACTCTACATATACCTACTAATCTACTCTTGACTAATTCCCCGCCATTTCCTTGTTCACCCTGCCGTTCTATATATACCTGATTCGTTTTTGTTCAACCCCCTTTCCCCCTCTCGCCCTCTCGCCCTCTCCCCATCTCTCACCCCTTTCTGCCTCCCCGTCTCTCCCCCTATTTTCTACCATGCCCTTTCACCTTGTGAGCCTTGAACCAGTGACCTTTGGATTACCTTCCTATCTCTCCCCCTCTCCCCCCTTTCCCTTTCCCCATCCCCCCCCCCCCCCCCATTTTCTGCCCTGCCTTTAAACCTAGCTTGTGAGCCTTGAACCAGCAACCTTTGGGTTGCCATTGGATTCATATTCAGATGCCATATCTACTGAGCTATTGTCAAGTGACACAATTCAAATTCAATAAATGCACAAGCCACTGTTCTTTGGGGTGATCACTTAGATAGGCATGTTTGTTTAGAGGCATTTTTATGTTGTAATTAAATTGAATCTATTACTATTTTTTCTGTTTGTTGCATTTCTTAGTTATTTTGTTGGAGGAATTGCTATGGGAAGTGATGGCAAAGCAGTGTCTGCAGGAATGAATGCCAGTAAGTGCATTTTGATACATGTATAACCTGCTTTTATTATAAACTGCTAGAAAAGCTAAATTTTCTTGTCTTTATTTATTACATCACTCACTTTCAGTGCACTCAAAGTGAGTGATGTTATTTAAAAGGCTCTCATAAGAAGTATGTACCCTGTGGTTTTGATCTGCAGCTTCTCTATGGTTTCCACAATTGGACCACATTCTTTCACCTCCTTGTCATTTAAAGTACAACACCAAGTTTGCTTCTAACCCTTTCAAGGTTGTTCAGAGATGTCACCACTTACTTTTTCATATCGGCCAAATACTTTGTTTCCAGCTCTTAAGAGGAAATGGCAGTGATTTTGTTACAAATTGCTATGGTGAGTACTGGGACTCATTTCATGAAAAATAATGAGTCCCAGTCCAGAACCAATGAGTCCCAGTCTATATGAAAAATTCTGAATCATTGTTGGTCATCTTGGATCACCCACCTGCTTTCCATATTTATTCGTTCAGAAATTACTACTGACAGTAACTTCTTAATACTTTACGTCCTACAGGACACGTGCCGTGAATTATTTTGTGTCTTTGGGGATTTTTATGCATCAGTGATGCAGGACGCAAATAGTCAAGAGTAGTTTTTTGACATAAAACCAAAACCAAAGTAATTACTCTGACCAATCACAGAACTTGCATACAATCCAATGAACCAGTCAGAACGCCAAGCAAATACATGTAGCGGGTGCCAAGGGCAGGAAAATATGTGCAAGCAAGTCACGATTGGTTTTGATTTTACTCCTGATTGGTTAATAAAGTGGTACGGAATTTTTTAGCCTATATGAAGTTAAATGAAATTTAACCCAGTTAACAACTAGGAGCAATCATTGTGTTGGTGTGATTATGTTGGGTAGCGCATAGTTAGCGTGCCCTCAACCGAATGTTTATAGCATTTAGTGTTTAGCGTGGCGTTTCAGCGTGGCGTTTAGCGTGGCGTTTTTTGTGCAGCGTTTTAGCGTGGCGTTTTTGTAGCTGGGTCATTTCATATACATTATAGTGCGAATTGCAGTGTGCCTTATATGATAGGTCAGCGGCTTGCCTTGTTAGCAGTCGCAGGGTCAGCGGTCTTTTGGTTTGGGGTCAGGCTCATTGCGTGTCGTTCTTCCTTCGTTCATCGTTGATTCACGTGGCGTGGAGAAGTCAATTTTTTTTTTTTTTCCACTGACATGGTCAGTGTGACGGGTGCTCTGGGGTGCGTGGGGGGGCTCATGGCTGGGTTGCGGGCAGTGCCAGCCTTTCGGGCAGTTTTCCATCTTGGGGTTGGGGTCTCACCACTGCCTTAGGTTTATCCCCGGGTACCCAACCTCCAATTGCGACGTGGTTGTTAACGCAAAGCAAAGCAATGCAAAACCAAAGCAATTGCAAAATTACTTTCGACACTCAATTGAAAAGTGCAGCTCCAGTTTCCAATCACTTTCCAAACTAAGTCTCTTTTCTCCTCCTCTCATATTTCTCCTACATGTACATGTACCTTCTGTCATATTCCCCTATTTTCCCTTCCTCCTATCTCGGTTTTCTTTCCTGTCTCGTATGCCCCCTATCCGCTCTCTTGTATTCTCCCCTCTTTCTTTACTATTTCCCCATGAATCCCTCTCCCATGTTCCTATCCCCATACACCCATTTCTCCGCCCCCTCTCCCTCATTGTCTTTAGCTCCATATCTCCTTTCCCACATATTCCTTCTTCCCCTGACCATTTCTCAGCCATTTCCCAGTAATTTCATGTGGGTTTGCTGGTTTATCATAGGGCAACTTAATTGATGTCATTTTTTTCTCTGATAGTGGTTGCTCGGCAACTTGACAAACACACTGTGGGGTATATAACATACAAGGGTGGTCTTCAGTCTTCCATGAACACGACAATTATAAGGGAGACAGAGCAAAGTAGAACGCAGTTTACAATTCAGGTAATGGATTGGGATAAATTGATAAAATTAATCTACTGTACATAGCATGCTTATGAAAAAAGATTTACAGAAGAATTTATTGCAAAAAAAAAATAATGAAGCTTTTTAAGAATGAGACATGAATGTGCCATTAAATGTTGATTATTCTTTTGTTTTCCACAAATGTACAATGAAGTACAACCAGAAACTCATAAGGGGTTATTCAATCCCTTATGTGTTTTTGGTACAAATTAATAAAAATGATTCACCAAGCCATGTTGCAATAGAATCTTGTACTTTTATTTTGACATCATTTAGTTTGTATGGCTAAAAATAATAAATATTTTTATATACATGTCTCATTGAGTTCTACACATACATGTATTTGACTTGGTGTTCACTTTTGGCCTAGTTCAAGACATTATTCTGTCCAGTTATAAAATGTCAATTTTAGGTCCAAAGTCACATTTACTCAAGCTGTCTAGTCTATTATAAGGTCTTTATAAACTGCAGAGGCTGTCATTAGTTGCTGGCAGCCATCTATTATTGCTGGCTACTGCAGTGATGATGACCCAGGGGGTGGGGGCGGGGTACTCTGTACATTTTTGGGTGGCGGTGTGCCACTGGGACTCTGAAACCCTTACCCTATACCAGACCATGTTCAGCTGATTTTGCAACCCTATACTAGACTAGACACCGAAAATCCCTACCTTATCTTATACTTGCTATTTTTAGAACTGTGTCAGTATTAGTGAAAAACTATCTGTCAACAATTTTGCCGCGATGATTTTATTTCCGTTTGGGGAAGGCTCTTTCTCTTCCGAGTTTCAATGTCTATTCTAGCCTTAATTCTTCATACGACTGATCAGTTTCCCGGAAAATGATACCCTATTCTATACCAAAACTCTCTGATTTCTATACCCTATCCCAGACTAAACTACTTGAAAACCATACCCTTCACAGCAGCACATACCCATATAGCTTATTCATTCATTTATAAATTATCATGCTCATTTTATTAAGAATTTAATTTTATTTTGTCTTGTTTCATTCCCAGTTTGGTATTCCAAATTCATTTGCGTTAGCATCCTACACAAGAAAAATAGAAAAGAACACAAAACTCAAAGGTGCCATAAAGTATGTATTGTTCTTTTGTTAAACAATTTCTTTAAGTAAAGAGTGGCTTTCATTTAAATGCCGTAAAACCAAAACCAGAGTTATAAGTCAGGGCCGGGTTGTTCAAAGCGCAGTTAAGCTAACCCAGGGTTAGCATCAATTTTGATTCCAGTTTATTAATTAATCAATGGCGATTTTTCCAAAGTATGTTTGCCCTTTAGTTTCCTCTTTGACTTGTCGTCACATGTAACTTATAATTAGCCTTTGAGAACACTTCTAACAAGAGAAATTGAATCCTCAGTAAGTTTTAATCCTGGGTTAGCGTAACCGGCTTTCGAACAACCGGATCCTGATGGCCAATCACAACAAACGAAGAAAGTGCAATTATTAAACAATCAGATTGTTGGCACCAAGCGCAGGAAAAAAACATGGATTTGGTTTTACTTCTGGTTGAATAACAAAGTGGCACAATTTTTTTTTGTTAAAATAACCAAAAGCATAGCAATATGTAACTAAAAGCAAATGTGAAATTACTAATTAATTTTAAATGCAATTTTTATCTTTATTGAGCCCTATAAAACGTTTGGTAGGCGGCACGGTGGTCTAGTGGTTAGCGTGTCGGACTTTCGACCTGAAGGTCGGTGGTTCGAGCCTGGTCTCTGCCATCATGTTGTTTCCTTAGACAAGAAACTTTACTCCACACTGTCTCTCTCCACCCAGGTGTATAAATGGGTACCGGCGATAAAATGCTGGGGGTAACGCTGCGATGGACTAGCATCCCATCCAGGGGGGAGTAGCAATATTCCTAGTCGCTTCATGCTACAGAAACCGGGTTAAGCTCCAGCCATGTGGGCCAATGTGGCTCGAGTGCGACTTTACCTTTACCTATAAAACGTTTGGACGCGTAGAATTTCGGACTGCAAAACAGGTTTATTTAATTAGGACAGGTTTATTAAATTATTTTAAATTTTTTTAAATTACCCGTGCCCAAAGTTGTTGGGTTTTGATACTTTTCATTTTATTCCATTACATCCCATCTCATTCCATTCTATTCCATTTGTTTGTTTTTAGAAGTGGAACCTTTGGTTCTATTGTGGAGTACGGGTGTGAAAGACAAATTTCTGAGCACAGTCGACTAGCTGCTACAATGTGCATTGGGCTCCCTATTGGTGTGTTGCTGAAAGTCAAGTAAGTAGAATTGGTGTATTTGAAAATTAAGTTTGTAATATTTGCAGAGGAAACCAAGATGAACTTTAAGCAAAGCAGGAATCACCATATATTTTTTTTTGTGGCTTCGCTGCTCACGTGTGAGATCCCAAAAGAGACCTTGCTCACAGGCTATATCATTGTTGTTGCAATAGAGAGAGGAACAAATTGGGAAGGGAACTGATAAATAAGGGATTTGCTGTAATTTACTTGAACCCAAGGGCCATGGACTGTTAATAAAATGTTGTGGACACGTGGAAGTGTATCGGTGGTTCAAAGCCTGGTCTCTACCACTGTGTTGTTCCCTTAGGCAAGAAACCTTATTCCACATTATCTGTCTTCACGGGATGTTAAAGTGGGTACCAGCAATATATTAATAGCTGGGAGTAACCCTGCGATAGACTAGCATCTAGCGTCCCATGTAGGATGGGGGAGGAGTGGGGGTAGTGATACTCCAGGGGGGAGGAGTGGGGGTAGTGATACTCTCAGTCACTTCATGCTACAGAAACCGAGTAAAGCTCCAGTAGTTATTGGCCACTTGCTTTGTGAATATTTAACCTTACCTTACGTTCAATTTTCAGATTGACCCGTGCAAATCAAGTCTATAATTTCCCCATCAATCTGTCAGAGGAGATCCATCCAGCAGCCATATTTTACGGCACTGTAGTTCCTGTCACTGTCTTTTGGGTTGTCAAGACTCTTATTGTTAATCCATTCTTGAAGTTAGAGAAAGAAAAGTAAGCCATTTTGGTTGTGTTCCTTGGAGCCAATCCAGTTTCCAATTTAGTTAACCCAAGTGGTTTAAAATCGATCAATCCACATTTGTGGAACACGGGGAAGTAGACAATAGACTTGTTCCAAGATTGCTAGGTGATTGCTAGGTCCCGATGGGGGACTCCCATATAAAAATGACGGGGGTGCTAGTTGTACCTTTTAGGGGTCAAAATTTGTAGATTGGTACCACTTAGGGTACGAAAATCGAAAATGACCGCAGTTAGAATTACTGCGGTACCTTTTAGAGTATAAAGTCTAAAAATATATGACAGAATATGATATGTGTTGTTTTAGAATTGATACCTCATAGGGGTAAAAATTCATTTGAGCCACACCCATCAAACAACATTCTGGTACCTTTCTGACCAGCACCCCTGTCATTTTTTTATGGGAGTCTCCCCCCCCCCCCCCCCCCCCCCCCCCCGGGTGCTAGGTTTGTTTTGGGTTTCCTTTTCTAAAGCTAAGCTTGACTCGTTTGTTTATCACAGGGAATCGGAGGCTAATAAAGTGAAATATGCCAAGCAGATGGCAGAGCAAAAGAGGGATGCGGAAAGCAGTGTGAGTTGACTTATTCTGATTTTAGAAATGAGCCATATAGTTTTCTTAATATGTGACAGACTTGCAGCAAACTTTTGAATTCAAAACAGAGCTTAAAAGTTTGAACAAGGCCCTCGCGGTGGTGTAGGTCGGTTGGATTTCAGATGTGAAGGTCTGTTGTTCGAGGCCTGGCATCAGCCGTTGTGTTGTTTCCTTAGACAAGTCAGGTGTATAAATGGGTACTGGTGACAGAATGCTGAGGGTAACCCTGTGATGGACTAGCATCCCATCCGGGGGAAGAAGCCACTTTCCAGTTGCCATGGAAACCGGGTTAATCTCCGGCCGAGTGGGTATCCTGCGGCTTTGTATTGATTTGCCTTGCCTTGCCTTATCCTCGCATGAGTGCGTTAAAATTATTTCTTGATTTTTTTATTTCTTTCGACTGGTTTTCAGATACGACTGATGCAGGAGACATGCGAAAGAATCGTTGAGTTCGAGTCATCCAGAAATGGTTAGAGCAACTGTTTATTTGATGAAAATCTCTTTTTTAATTCGTGAATACGAAAAGCGTTGAACGAGTCATAGTAGACAGGGACAAATATGTAAATTGTCACTGCTTCCTTCACTTAGCTGAAATTCCTCTGACCAGTGCAGAAGGCATGTGCATATATTTTGCCCGTTCCAAATGCGATAGGTAATGGTCACTTACCTTGCCCATGACGGAGGGGAGGGGAGGGGAGGGTGGGTCGGTGGAGTAAAATGCGTAGGAGGGAAGGGAGGGTCCTATATAGGCGAGTATCAATGCAAATGACAACATGAAATGACCAAATTCTTGGTTATATGGATGGCGTGTTAGATTTTCAAACGCCGTCTTAAGTTTATACTGCAAAAATAGTCGGGTTTTCCCCTCTTAAAG
This sequence comes from Cladopsammia gracilis, assembly GCA_022457155.1. Taxonomy (NCBI): domain Eukaryota; kingdom Metazoa; phylum Cnidaria; class Anthozoa; order Scleractinia; family Dendrophylliidae; genus Cladopsammia; species Cladopsammia gracilis. The sequence continues at coordinate 1,109,312 of JAJGOT010000213.1, read as the reverse complement.
TCGTGGGGGAGGCGAGAAGCGCCTAATCTTGCGCGCGGGCGCGTATGGTCTGCATTTAGACTAACTGCAGTTCTTTTCCGCTGCTTGAGCTATCACCGACATGTTTCGTTGTACTCGCGCAAAAATACGCACTGTTTTGGAGTCTACCTTGAAACAGCGACAAAAAAAGCTCCCTTACATAACTTGGTGCAAGTATGACAAGAAGTCTTGGGAAATTTCAAAGTTTGTGTTAATCTAATAAAGAGTAACTTAATAGATCTAGAAAAACGCAAGATTCTAATTAAAGAAAATTGAACTAATGCTATCTCTGTCTTGGTTGTTTAATCATCTCTGATAACTAAACTTCTCTTTGTGGTTTGTAGGTTTAATCATAGTTAATGCCTGGTATGGTCATTTGGTGTCTTTGGAAGAAAGGTGAGCTAATAAAACCCTGCAATCAGCTGATCAGAGGTGGGTATACTTATCTGGGCCACTGAAATGAAGTTTGGGCTCTGCAAAGGGAAAATATCGTGCTTAGAAAAGTAGTGTTTTTCGAGTCCGCCATTATAGGTTTACGTTCCAACGAGCCTATTGTTTAGTGCCGTGACGTTATTTTCTCACTGTTTTCTCACTGGAGTTTGCAAGTTAAAGCTCAAAGCACTACTGAGAAAACGCTTCCCATCACTTCAAGAACGAAACAAAGATTCCAAAATGTTCTCTAGTGGTAACCAGGCAGCAGGAACATGGCGGTTCTTGGCCAATCACATGTATTACCCCAATCAATTTATCGCGTCTGCGCGAAATTGGCGGTTTGTTTCACTTTATTTTGGCAGGTGAAACAAAAGTCAAAAAGGCGTCTACTTTGGTAATAAAGGATAAAATGCTTAATAACATTTTTTGCGTGTAGTTCGCAGGATGTCCCAAGAGGTCCCAGTAAAGTGATCGATGTTACTGTCCCTGTGCAATGTCAAGTGAAAGATTCTCGGCTCTTCCTTACCGAGTCTTCAAAGGTGGGTATCCTGTGAGCGATGGACAGTTGTTGCGTTGAACATTTCCATGAAATTTTTCGGTGATGGAAGTTTATACTTGTGTAGCACTTCATGAGAATTTTCAGTTTCGGTATTACGATACCAAGTTGAAAACCATACAATAAACTGCAGGGCTGGAATGACTACGTAAAAAAAAATAGTCTTTGCGAGACACCATTACGACAGAAACCGATAAAGTAGGATCGCAACCGTGGACAGCTGTTTCGTTGTTAATGCAACTCTTCAGTACGGTGTAGCGAACTAAATGTCGCCGGCAAGAAAGCTAGCGCAAATAGATTACACAATGACCCGTTCACCATATCAGGTTCCGTACTATGTACTCACTTGTCACTCTGTCCTTTGTGTAACCCTTGTTGCGTTTCTTTTCTTACAGAGTAATTTAAGTGGATTTTACGATCCGTGTCCTGAGGAAGAAAAAATGCTGCGAATAAGATACTTGTTCAGAGAAGCGATTCACGAGGTTACATTTGGTGACAAAGAGCCTGTCAAGATACCTAAACAATGTAAGCTACGCATGCGCAGTTATTTTCGGCACTTTTTATTTCAGCGTAAAGTTGTTGTTAGAGCGATTTTTGTATGACCTTGAAATAACTACGCGCGAACACAACCAAAACAACATACGAACTGAGAAGAAGCAATCTGATTGGGGCGTGGCTTTTGGTGGGTTTAGCGAAAACGCAAAGCAAAGCGAACGGATTGCGAGCTCTTTGACTTTGCTCGCGTTTCTGTATTCTGATAGGTCAATCGAACAAGCCTCTTTCCATATTAATAGAGATATTTGTAGCGCCGGGGAAAACAAGCAAAACTTGTTTTGATCCTTTCAACTACTTGCGGATAAAACAAATCGCAAACACGCAGGGAAACCATTTTTCAACTGAGGTCATACGAAAATCTGTCTTAGAAAGAGATTTACTGATATACAAGGCAAGAACGTTGTGTTAAAAGTCAACGCTGTGTAACAGGGCGCGGACGATGTTTAACCCAACACTGATTTTTTTACGGCAGCATTTTTGTAAGTTTTGGAAACTGATACAGAAACTCTTAACGTCAGTGTTGGCAACGCGAAAAATTCGCAAGCCATTGGTACTCGGCATCAACTTTTCGCCCAGTAATATTGCGCTTAAAGTCTTCGTTGAGAATTCCTGTATGAGAAAAGACACTTTCATAGTTAAATTTTAGCATAGTTTTTACCCCAAAGCATCAAAATCGTCATGATATAGCTTCTTTAATGTGTTATTTTTGTTTTCTTTTTTCAGCACATAAAGTACAGTCAAGTTAAGGGAATTTATCAGAAACTACTGTAAAATTTCGTAATTGAAGTCTTTCATTTTCCCTGAACATGTCGCCGATTCTGGAGCAGAGTTAACTCCTTACATGATCACACAAGTCAGCAAGCGAGCAGTTTTTAAAACTGAACAATACTGACTGATACATTTTTGGCTATGATAGGACATTTTACCTGCAGAGATAACTATTGAAAGGCCAGGGAAGGACAATTTCCAGTATATTTTTTATTGGCCTCAGCTTTCGCGAGCGTTCGGCATGTCTAGGCCAGAAACACTGAAATATTAACAAGAGAAGTTTCCCGTTCTGTGGAGATACCTTCTAAACACTGACGTTTGTTGTTGTACATTAATGGTTATTCTTAAACGAAGTGGAATTGAAGCCAGATTCTCAGTCGGTGCGAGTAAGAGGCAGTGACAGCAACCATCTTTGGAACGTTTGAGAATAAGGTTAAAGTGGAAAGGAATAAAAAAGAAAACTCTTTATCACTGAGGACTTATCATTGTAGAAATCTTAACTTGTCATTTAACTTACAGTGTTTTTAAGTACGAGCAACTGCAAGTCACGATTGGTTTTGGTTTTATGGTTGAGAACGTGGTGGGAAATTTTTTAGCCAACCATATTGCGTAGCAATACAAACCAAAGCAATCACGCGAGCAATCACGTGATTACTTTCGACATTCAATTGAAAACCGCTCTAAAATTCACCAAAACTAAAGTAGTCAATCTAGAGCGGATTTCAATCGAGTGTCGAAAGTAATTCCGTGATTGCTTTGGTTTTGCGTTGCTACGCTTTGTGATTGGCTGAAAAATCTCGCGCCACTTTCTCGACCAATCAGAAGTAAAACCAAAACCAATCATGACTTGCTTGCACGTGTTTTCCCGCGCTTGGCGCCGGCGACATGTATTTGATTTGAGTTCTGATTGGTTTATTGGATTGTCTGCTTCTGTTGTGATTGGTCAAAATAATTGCTTTGGTTTTGGTTTTACGACCCTCAATTGAAAACACGTGCAGACAATCCAATATTACTATCAAAACTCGAAGCAAAAACTGTGCAAAAGACATGTAGCTGGCGCTAAGCGGGTTCACCGCGTGCGAACAAGTCATGATCAGTTAGCGTTTTACTTCTTAGTTCTTACTGGTCACAAAGCGATTTACTGCAAAACCAAAGCAAACGCGAATTACTTGCGACATTCAATTGAAAATCGCGAAATGTAAATCAAGTTTTCTCTGGCAGTCGTTGACTTGTAACTAATCAAAATGTACTGTAAACGCCGAAACTAGAGGCTAGAAGAGGCTCTTGCCCCGCGCTTCTTTTCCAAAGTCAGCCTCAGAATTTGTGCGTTTTGTGCAGCCGCGTTTGTTGGGAGGAGGGATCGATCATTCAACGGGAACCCGGCACTTTTAGCACAAAGCGAAATAGCTCTGAAGATTGACAATTTATTTTTAGTCTAAAACGGGCGATATAAATAACGAAGAATAGAAAAGTCGGAAAGAAGAATAAAACCTTTTATGTCATCGTAAGCTCGAAGCTCCGTCAGTCGTTGTATATCAGGATTATTATTTTACCAGGAATATTAAGATTGGTAGCAGGGAAGTGCAACACTCGGCTGCACTGTACCCTACAGTAAGGCTTAGCCCTTGGAGACGGGTCCGGAAAAAATATGCATTCCAGGGTGGGTACCAGTTCCACCTGATCTGAACTCCCCACAGATAGAGCAAAAAAATGATAGAACGGTTTCGACCAACAGTTTCGTTTTTCACTGTGGTAAATATGGAAGCAGATTGACGTCTCGGGAAACAACGATGCTTTACGCAAAATGGTCACATGTTCATGTTTGTGGGTTGTGATTGGTGGATTTTGATCCATTTTGTCAGGTTCTGTTTTCAGGCCTGGCGTGCGTTTCTCGAAACTGCCGAAGACTTTTCGGGCCCGAAAGCCACTTTTTAAATGTAGTTTCTAACGAAAGACGTTGAAGTTTTTAGCAAACAAATCAGCTAAAGTTGTGTAGTAAACGTAAGATTTTGTTGCTTAGCTTTGAAAATCAACAAAAACCGAATCTTCATTGGTGAATATTCTGGACGTAACACAGCTTTTCGTGTCCGAAAAGTTTTCGAGGCTTTGGAGAAACGCACGCTGGGCCAATGTTTGTCGCCATAATTATGATCGACGACAGCGTAAACGTAAACCTTAGCTGGGCTTTCAACTTCAGAGCTCGCTTGTGTGTATTGAAAGGCAGAGGAAAACATGGTCGCGGAGCTCATGTCATCTAAGTATAACTGATAATCCGTCTTTAGTTTTCTCAAAATATCAGTTGTAGTGGTATGGCACCTTTCCAAATTTTTCACGTTGAATAGAGATTTGTAATGCCCAGTGTGTAGCAGTATGTATCGCACTGCTTGCAGTTTTTGTGTTAAATAAAGCTTTGTCGTGAATCTCTCAGTGATTAGTTTATTCTTCGCGCGAAATTTTAGTTTGATGTATCATGTAACATTCACTTTTAAACCGAGATTGGCGACATTGACTTCTACCCTGAATGATATCAATAACAAAATAAACTCAGCGAACTGATGAAACAGCACAGACCAGGGGCCGTATTCAGGAAATCCTACCTAAGATATATCTTAAGATATAACTTAAGATAAAATTTAGGAGCTTCATAAGATATGTACGTCCTAAGTGCTATTCACGAACGATATCTTATGACCATCCTAAGGTAATCGTAACTTAGCACTCTCCTAAGTTTTGTGGGAGGCAGCGTGGTCGAGTGATTAGGGCGTCGGACTTGTAATCCGGAGGTCCCGGGTTCAAGTCCCGCTCTGACCACTTGCTGGAGTTGTTTCACGGCAGACCCGAGTTCAACTCCTCGGCCTCACTTGTAAAATAGCCAACTGGTTTGCCTCCCGCCAGTTGGGATTTTTAAAATGTTATGTTCTATTTAAATATTTGTTTCTTTATTCAGTGTCCCCAATTAGTGCTCGCGCGCTAAATACCTTGACACTTAAATAAAGTGATTATTATTATTATTATTATTTATTATTATTAATGATCGCGGGCAGTTATCGATTAGTAAAAGTAAACCAATCAGAGATAGTTTATATGGCGCGATCTTATGAATAATAGGTTATGAAAATTACATGATTGAATATTTTGTATTGTGTAAATTGTTGACAATACAATGACAATACAATAATCTTTATTTCATCTCGAATTTAAGATAGCAAAACTGGTAATAAATATCTTCGTTTATGGTCAGTAGCGAAAGCAACAAACAAATCCATCATCATTTTAATAGGGTCTACTACTTTGTACAAGGGCTTACTTTCACGAAAAACCGAACGGAAATATAACTGCAATCAGAAAGAAATGTGGAACACGTTAATGACACGAAGGCCTATATGTAACTAACCGTGTTCTTTGACATTACAAGAAAATATATACTTTTTCTTAGGAAAGCAATGTAATGCTTTAAAATGTTTATTTAATCGGTAACTATTGTGATACACAATAATAACGCTAAAAATCGACGTAAAACTCTTCAACAATCGAATTTAGCCCCCGCCAAGACATGTTTTAATAAGTTAGGAGGTCAATTTTGACCTTCTAAGTTTAGGACAAAAGTTAAGACAACTCTTAAGTTAGGAGGTCTTCGTGAATACCAGGCGAAGACATGTCTTAAAAATTTAGGAGGTCCTAAGTTTAGGAGAAAAAAATTAGACATGTCTTAAAACAGGAGTTCTTCGTGAATACCAGTTATTTCCTAAGTTATATCTTAGGAGGCTCTTTGGACTTAGGATGCTTTCGTGAATACGGCCCCAGAACATAGAACATGATGGGTGTTGTTTGATATACAGGAAATGGGCATTAAATCAGGCCAGGGAGCAAGCCAGACTACGAGGGGTCAGAATGGGGATGCTATCGCAAAGAAACCTGAAACAACCGGCTCGCACGCTGCAGGCGAGTAGATGCAATTGACAGACCAATGACGCCATAGTTTTTAATCACTAGTTGTGAACACGCTTGTTGAATAGACCCTTTTAATAAATGCCAGAATGCATCACATTCCGCTATCGATGTCAAATGTATTCTTTTGAAGTGCAAGATAATTCAAAAGAATATGTTTGACGTCATTAGCGGAAAATGATGCATCGTGGTATTTATTAAAAGTGTCTATAAGGGATGTACAATTTTGTGTTTAAAGGGAGGAGTTTGGCAAATATTTTCACCACACTGTATTAAGTCGTGAAAAATAATGGGAGTCGTAAATTTCCCCCTTAAAATAACAGTTTATGCAAAGACTAGTTGAAGTTTAAAAACCGCCGGTTCAATAATTTAAATTGTAGTCAATTATTGTTGCCGATTGGGGGTGGTTGCGACAGAGCTCCGGGCGTATAATGACTTTCATTGCACCTATAATAAAGAAACAGCACGCTTAGAAATTTCCAACTTAATTTTATCAATAAAAATGGCATTGTACTCTTAATTCTCAACAAGAATTGTTTCGCCAAATAACTGTTCGAGTTGCTCATACTGCTTCAGATATTCGAATTAGAACTGATTATATGAAAAGTTAAGGTTCTCAAACCAGAAATGTAAACTTATATTTTCGGACCCAATAAAAACACCTGACGCTTTCGAAAGGATGAAAAATGCAATTTTTCAGAAAGTCTAGTTTAAAATTTTGGAAGGTAAATAGCTCCCTTAAATTTGTTTAATTTTTAGCTAAAGCTTCCATTATATCTAAAATTAGAAGCTGATACAAATATGTCTATTAAGCTTGGTTCCCACTAGCGACGTAAGCGACGTAAGCGGAATCGTAAGCGGAATCGGAATCGCAAGAACCTTACGATCTAGTAGAAATCAAAACGACGGAAGCGGTTAGTAAGCGACGGAAGCAGAAGCGGAATCGGAACGAAAAGGAAATCTTCTGATCCTTCCGATTCCGATTCCGTCGATCGGCGATTCCGATTACGGCTCCGTTTTTTGATTTCCACTAGAACGTAAGGCTCCTTACGCTTCCGACTCCGACTCCGACTCCGCTTCCGATTACGTCGCTAGTGGGAACCAACCCTAAACGGCCAGATCAGCAAAAGAAACGAACGTCCTTTCTCTAATTAACAAAAAAAGGAAAGCAAGAATCTTTACTCTCAGTAACTGAGAAGATGGCGCAGAAAGTCAAGCTGATCGAAACCGACGTTTTGTAAAATTACTCAGAATTTGACATGCATACAGTCTGCGCTCGCGAAAAGAAAAAAAGACGGCAGGGTTTCACGTTATTTATTCGTGTTCTGCTCACTGCTGAAACTGTGGACAATCAGCAGCAAGAAAGCATGACAGACCCATGACAGCTAGAGAAGAAACAAAACGTAGGAATCCTGAGAGTGCTTGAGTATTTTGAAGAGTGAAGTAGTCATATAGAGAACTTAGACTATATACGATCGCACTCTGTACTTTTCAGATTTTTTTAAAAAAATGTTGGAAAATTTAATAAGAAAAGCGCTTGTTTAATATTATTCCACCATTTAGCTTTGTATTTTACAGTATTTTTTCAAAAAAGCAATCAAATAAATTGTTCCGCAAAGCGTTTCGATAAAGATGGCTGCACCTGTTTCAAAGCACCATTATTTATCTGAAGCAATGATGTGTAGGTGAAGGTAAAGTCAAACAATTTAATGTTTTCGCTTGAAGTTTCCGACCGGATGGTTTGTGTACCGAACGATAACTCCACAGGCTTTCTCCGGACGCCTTATTGCAGGTTAGCGTTGGTGAGAATATAGTTCCTTTTTTGGGGCCATATTACTACTTAGCCGGATCAATTTTTGAAAGTTGCGTCCCAATTAATGAGTTCGCAAAGTTTTGCTTAAAACTTAACTATATATTTACAAGATCTAATCTCCTTAGATTTAAAAGTTTGACTTATAAACAAGCATTTTAGATATTCCCAGGTTGCCACTGAACGGCTTTCAAAAAAGGTTGGTAGTTTTGAGTGTCCTTTTTTAGCAGAAACGTTGGGTGCCTTTTAAGGTCTTTTAAGGATAGTCCCCGTTTTTTAACGATAAAAACTGTTATACGTCTTATTAGCCGAGTTCGAGGGCCGTGCCATAAATTACGGACCGAGTTTTTTTTCCCTCGATTTATGGCCCAAGCGCGCTCAAGTTAAACAAGGATCCCTAACTTACGGTACGGACCGAGAAAAACGACGCTAATATTAGCGGAGCTCTGCGGCCGCGGACCGAAGGCCTGCGGGGAGCCCCATACTCATAGAACCTATGCCCGTCATTTTTCATGGTCATGGCTAGCGGAATGTTTCGCGCGCACGTCGTGTGCCCGCCGCCCGCCACCCGCCACCCGCCGTCCGCCGTTGGGCAGGACTAGTTCGCGGGCGCGTATGAATTCGCAAGACATGCGCGTACGACTTCATGCAACATCCAGGATCTTAGCAATTTTGAAACCAAATCGAGGCTTTGTTTTTCGCGCGGTTACACGGCCGAATGTCACGTCAGCTGGGAAAAGACTTTGATGTTTTGCTGTGTTTACTGAAGCGGAGAAAACCGTTTAAATTAAAGTCGTTATTTCTATGAATTTTTCTCGGTTTGCTACTCAAGACAGGGATACTAATTAAGGGATACTCAGAAGCCTCTTTAGTGGAAAAAGAAGAGCTTTCAGGGATAAAATCTTGCTTTGGAACATAACGGCTACCCGAAAGTAACGTTAATTTTCTACCTTGCTATAAAACCCCGAAAGTACCCCCCCCCCCCCCCCACCCCCCATAATACAAACAATATTTTCGACGTATAGTATACGAACATTTGTGCCTTTTTTGTTACAGTTTATTTTGTTGTTTACATGGATAATGAATAACCAGTATGCAACCTGAATGACCTTTTTATGTCTGTTATGCGTCCTCTTTGTGTAAAACCACTGCTGAATTACAAACGTTTTCTGACCATCCGAAAGTAACGGCTACTCGAAAGTAACAGCCCCTTTGGCCTGCTCAAACCGAAAATAACGGGGGCCGTTATCATCGGTGCGGTAGGCAACCTCTATTGTTCCGCTGCATTTCGCTTTCCCCACATAACATTGTTTAGATTTTCTTACTGAGAATACATCAACCTATGGACAACATGTTTTTGAAATAAAATGTACTGAAACTATTTTAAAGCAATATTTCTTTTGTATTACAAGATTTTATCCAATCATGAGACTCCAAAACAATGGCCAAGAAGGGCTCCTAATTTTCCATGTTTCCCACATAGAAATTTTGCAGCATTAAAACTCAGAATAGTTTTCACTAAAAGGGAATCAATAAGTAAACTAGAGAGAAATAAATGCGCTACCTGGTGAAGTGATAGTGGATTTTCATGTTTTGGCCAATGCGGTGGACGGTTTCAACAATATCACAATTAACACCTTTCTGCATTCCTTGCCATTGGGTTGTCTAGTTCTTACTAGGACCATTACTTAATGTTTAACTCACAGGAGAATTATGTGGGGTAACATGCATTCTTCTTGCATTTTTGTTAGCAACATTTTTGTTAGTTAACCAAATTTTTCGCATTTTTGTTAGCACATTTTTGTGAGATAGCATCAAGAAGAACACAGGAGTCGAGTAGCATGTTTTTTGAAAGCGGTTTAGCGAGCGCACGTTTGTGGCCTGAAGCCATATATTCATAGGTTGATTTAGTTAACTGAGATTTTAGAGAACGTTAGGAGAGCAATTTATTTGGCTCTGTTTTATCAAAAATTCAAGCTCCCGGTACGAGTGGCATATTTTTTTGTAAGTGGTTTAGCGAGGGCACGTGAGATTTTAGAGAACGTTAAAAGAGAAGAATTTATTTAATTTGGCCGTATTTTATAAAAAATTCAAGCTGTTAGCAAAATTTGTCGCATTAGGAAAATTTGTCGCATTTCTTTTTTTTATGTCACTTGTGAGTTTGGCACATTTTTATATCAAGGATGAGCGTATTTTTACTAATAGAATATTTTAACACTGTTTAATGTTTTTTGAAAGCGGTTTAGTGAGCGCACGTTTGTGGGCTGACAAAGCCATATATTCATACGTTGATTTAGTTGACCGAGATTTTAGAGAACGTTAGACGAGAGAGCAATTTATTTGGCCGTATTTTATCAAAAATTCAAGCTCTCGTTATTTTGTTTATTCTGAATTAGAGTGATTCATTTGTAGTGCACGTTTGTGGCCTGACAAAGCCATATATTCATAGCTAAGATTTCAGACAACGTTCCAAGAGAGGGCAATTTATTTGGCTGTATTTTATCAAAAATTCAAGAGTTAAACAGGTCGATTTTAATTAAATGCGTCATAAAGAAAAACAAAAGAAATATTTCCAGAATTTCTATATAAAATAAAATAGATATTTTTAAATGAAAGGAAAAGAAATGTAATTGTGAAATATAGGTTTGGGTTATTAGAATTCTGAGTTTTTAAGTTTAGGTATTAGCACAAAACGCGTTTTTAGAGGAAAATATAACATATGTTATATTCATGATATTTTTAGAAAATCAGTATTTGATATCAAAGATGAAATCTGAAAACTCAAGGAAAGAAGCGGACGCATTTTGCCTGTCTACACGATCGCTGTTTTGAAAAATGCCCCGGCCGATTCAGTTAGGTAACATTCCTACTGTTTAATTCTCTCCAGCATAGCAGTGATTTATACGGCCTATGATTATGATCTTTGATGATTTTTTGGGAACATGATTTTCAACCTTTGTTATAAACTTATTGTTCGCTGTGGCATGTAGGTCATTATAGGTCTAGCGGGCATAACAGGCATTATTGGGGGCGCTCAAGCGGGTTTTGGGGCGCGAGTGCGTAGCGCGAGACACGAGCGCGAGACACGCACGGGGAGGGAAAAGAAAATATTGATGTATATTAGGGGATTTTTTAATTTGCTTAGACTCGTTTGTTAGATAAGTAATCGGCTGAAGTTTTTAATATCGTTAAAAAAATTCTACAATGTCAATTTAATATCTCGACAATAAATTATTTTTGTTAAAGATATTGTTACACATAATTAAAATAACCCAGATTCAGATAGAAACCACTAACGGAAATGGTCTTTCGGACAGGAACCACCATTTAACAAAAGACCCCTCTCGCCCCATCTAAAAAGATGGTGTCTTGTTCGTATAGCCCCCATTCTATCAGGAGTAGAAACTGAGAGAAAGATAAAAATATTGCTGTGCCATTTTACTAGCAATGCAGGCCCCTTCATGCATACAGAATATTAAACTCTCATCTCTGATATTTTGGCCAAAAAAATTTGTCCATTAGACTCATTAGATAGGTGGTATCTTGTGTAACCCCCTATCCCTACACAGGGTGGGTCCTCGTCGAGTATACTTGTTATGACCACTTCCCTAAGAGCCACCATCTTCAAAGTGATGATGGCATTTTTCCTGCAGCAAATGACAATTAAAAGCTAGTAATTAATTGTATGAAAACTTATAGAAACTTATAGAAAACTTGTTCAATCTCTAAACAGACAACAAATCGAGATTTGGTTACCATGTACATGTGTTACACTCTGTTAAAAATGACGAGAATGCCATTATTTTATAAGTGGTGGTGCATGTCTAGGGAAGAACTGAAACAGTAACATATTGTTTGTTTGAGGCCCTTGTTAGATATTTTGATAGTGAACCAGGTGGGAATCCAGACGAGTTGAAACTACTAACACTTGCTCCAGAAACAAGACAAGAGGAGAGCATCACCATTTTCAATGACGTCCAAAAAATTGATAAAAAGGAAATTTGACTCAAGAAACCACACAGTCTAGCCTAAAAACAATATTCGGACATAATATGACAGCACTGCATGATGGGAAAAATACTTACAGGAGATAGCCTAAAGGGCACTTTGATTATCAATGCGGGGAGATGTTTGTTTTTATTACGGATTTCAGAACCAAAGCGGAGATTTAAAGAATTTCCAAGCAAGCGAGGGACTTAAAAGTAAAACAGATTACATTTTTCGATGGGAATTTATGTTGATATCAATCTGTGATTGGCTTTTTCTTTGTGTTATTGTTAGTTTTGGAGAATTGTTTTTAAAACGTGCTTAAATTTCTTGGATTTCATCGAAAGCAGCTCGAACTCGATGCGCTATAAATAGTACGCGTTTTGCTTTTAAACATAAACTAATGGAGGTTTGAATAAATTTTTTCGAAAGAAGATTGTGTTGTCCATTTTTATGTGTTTGTTCATTCATTACATAGATTGAAAAAACGATTTTTTTTGTAAACAAGACTTGGATTTTATAGTTCTATCTTCACTCGCGTCGCCTTATGCAAATATGTTTGTGTATTTTTGCAATTTTGATTTCCAAATCAGTTTCTTGGGCAATTTTTGACAAGCAGCAAGTGTATTTTATTCGGAAAGACTAAGTAGTCGTACTAGTTATTCTAGACGGACTTTTGTACGGTCTAAATGTACTGTGCAGACGGTCGCGTAATACTGTTTTTGAGAATTGCTAACTAATTGAAAAATAGCCCGGTCGTCAATCTTAATTCTTGTGCTTCCGACCTTTCACCTTACTTAAGTTTCACCTTAGTTAGGCTTGTTAACAGAGCGACGCTGTTAGGCTCAGCCTATCTATATATTAAAAGATAAATCGGAGATAAAGGAATTTATTGGCTTTCAAAAATAGTGTGATCAGTGCGTGGCTCTTGGATGAAAACTAAACGAATTAATTTATTCTTCCATGTGTTCGGAAGGACGACGGAAACCTGACACAAGGTAGTTTTCTTTGAGAAGAATTCTCAGTTACTGGCGAAGACAAGTGAGGACAAGAAGAATGAAAACGCCGCGATAAAATCGCCAAAACAAACGTGTTTGTCAAACTGGAAAATGTGGCAGCATTTCGGTCTACAGCGGTGAACAAAGAAACTCTCAAACTTCAAAAAGGACACTGAAAATATCTCCTCGTCAAATACTGCAAGCTGTGTTTGGCTTTTTTTTTGTGCTTTTGTGGCTTCGTGCCGAACTTGTATATGGATGAGTTTGAATTTCAATCGCACCTGACAAATTTTCAGCGTGAGCTGCAGCAAAAGCGTATTTGTGAATACTGACACAAAAATTGATTTCATGGTTTCACTGCTAAGAAAAAAATTTCTTCAAGTTGTTCTTATTATAGCCACTGCCACAAACGATAACTCTGAACTTAAGTTTTATATAACTAGACGAGAACTTGATCAAACTAAGCTGGCTTATATGATAAGCTTACAATTTACCGATGGATTTCAGGTTGTTTTGCAGCTTTATATTTTTCATTGAGAAGTTTTCTTACGAAAAAAGGTACACTTTTGTCAATGCTGAATTAAATTGTCAGAGTTAAACGAATTTGCCGTGTTACTCGAAATTTTACAGCTTAATACAGCCTAAAAGCTAAATACCAAAACAATAAGCATGCAAGCTTACTCGAGAAAATTGTCAATGCTTTTTTATTTGCGGCTAATCAGTTTTTTTGCTAAAGTTATAGCTTAATTTCATCGAAGCCGAGAGTTTTTGTAACCTGACATGCTTCTAACCCATTAAGCTCCAAACGTTTCCTCTGGATAATTTTTAATGTAGAAAACAACTTTTGTAAGAGGATGCTAGGCCGATGCTGGGACTCTCAAATTTTGCGGGCCGTACTTTAAAATACAGACCGGAAAATTGACCAATCATAGCGCGCGTACTAACTGAGAGATATAATAAAAGTATTTTTACCACACTTGCTGGTAATCTCGCAATCTGACTGGTCGATGCGGGTGGTAAATGAGAGTGCAGACAACGGTGCTGACGCTAACATCACGCAATGCATCACGTTTTGTAACGAAACTTCGATTTTTCCTTGTATTTTTCTAAATATTGTGGTAAAAAAAACCGATTTCCACCAGTTTTCCGTGGTGTGGACTCTTATTTACCACGATTTACGTCATCACATGGTGAAAATTTGTTGCATGACTCACTCGGCGCACCATGTGATGACGTTAATCGTGGTAAATAAGAGTCCACAGCAAATGTCCGGTTTTTACACAGCATGTACAAAAAGCAGCTTAACCCTCGGACGTACACGCAAACGTATACCCCAACCGTGGTACCCCCCCCCCCCCCCCCCTCCCGCCTTGGGTTTTTGCGATGTTGCAATATTTCGGAAATATTTTACACCTAATAGATAGCCCGCGATGTGCTCTACAAGATAAGGTAAATATTATAGGTTGGGACGCTGCTGGGGGTCCGTAACGTCATCCAAAATGGCCGCCAAGGTGGCCGCCATCTCGGATTTTACGAAAAAATCAAATTTATCAGAAAAATGCGAAAATTGCAAATATTGTCTGCTAGAGTTGAAAAATAACATACAATCAAACATTTTGATGTTTTTGGTAGCATTTTATATGTTTTTTTCGCTGAAAAAAGATGAAAACATGCTTTTTTCTTCAAAAATGGGTTGACCACATGTTTGTTATGACGTCATATCTCGTTACCATAGCAACCGGTTGTCGCCAAACTTTACTAAAATGTGTCTCAAGGATAAATGAACAGCTACTAAAAACGGCATGTGCTAATCGTAAATGGTCTTGAAAATATCGGAGAAAAACCTTAAGGGGGGTGGCAACCACCCCCCCTCCCCCCCCCCCCCCCCCATTGTACGTCCGAGGGTTAATAACTTTTACAATAAAATGTTATATCGAATATAAAAAAAACTGATCCAAAGTATAAAACAGTTATTCGACTAAGTTTTTATACTTCGCTGTTTTGCTTTCACTTGAACAGCCGCCCTTTTTTTCTCAGTTGTGACATGGAAATATATTACGAAGTATTTCCGTGACAGTTTGTCGAATGTGTCTCATCTTCCAGCAGTAGATCAGAGGATTGAGAGATGAATTCAGGTACACCAGCGTTCGAGTATATAAAAACAAATGCAATGTCACGGTGCTTCCTCCGGCGGTTTTGTTGATAACCCATAAACAAATCATTGGTAAATAACATGCCAAAAACACGAGATATACGTAGAATGTGCCAACTGCAGATTTTATCAGCCTCGCGAAATTTGATGCGCCGGCGTCTCCATTCTGTGCTTCTGGTTGTACTTGCAGGGCATGTATTTGATTGCTGTGGTGTCGTACGGCTAAATAAATCTTGAAATAAAACAAGGCTGTGGTTAGGTAGCAAACACCCTCAATAGTCGCTGCGATGATGGCACTAACATTTGCTGGGATCCACGGCAGGGAAACAATCAACACCGTAAGAATTGCACTCAACACCCAATTTGAGATCACTACAGCAACAACACGCTTGTGAGTCACCAGTTCCTGGTATCTGAGATGAAGATGAATAGCCAAGAATCTGTCTGCACTTAGAGCAACAATACCAAAGAACGAAGCATAAGAAAGAAAATTTCCTGTGAACATCCGAGCGTATATCACGTTCTCAATAGTTTGAGTATCAGTGTTTCGTTCTATCTGCATGACAAGACCTGCAGTGTTCAAAGGTTGAACCAGTAAACCAACACCAAGATCAGAAACAGTCAGACTGAAGAGCAATGTTTTTAGAGGCTTTGGCAAAGTGGAGGTTTTACTCAGTGCGAGCACTGTTATGATGTTCAACGTGATGGCGGTACAAGATAAGAAGGCGTTGAGGACGCAGTTAACGATGCGCGACGAATTGAAGTCTTCAGGTTGTGCCATCGATTGTGTAGAACTTAACCTTGTAAAAGGAGCTCTGCCGGTTGAAGTTTCTAATGTACTGAGGTTTTCTTTCCAGAAAATAAACTTTTGTAGGTACCTTCCAGACTCTGTAAGCGCACAAAAGACTTTGATTTGTAAAAAGGTGCAGGTTGACAATATATTCCGAATATATGCCTTTAGTTCCGAGTTCGTGAAGTTATTGAAATTGTTAAATATTCTTGATGCTATTCCGTTTTTCCGCCTTTGGTCGAATTTATAAGGCTATTGCTATACGATAAAGTATACGTGTGAACCCAAAGTAAGCTCAACTTTATCACCAAATGGTTAAAGCAAAAACCGATCTTTCGTCCTATTTTCCTTGTTTTTATGTGATTATAACAGGTGTTTTACATCTCGTCCATCATATTAAAATAAATATACATTTTAACTTCGATAAAAGCGAGTTGTCAGGATCCAATAATCTTGCATTAAAGCTCGTCAAGTTATGAAACAGAAAGATGTTATTAAAACACGAACGCAATTGCAGTTTAATTTCTGTTTCAGTTAATTTGTGCGGGGTATTAACAAACAAATTTTATGGTGAAGTTGCATTGCGCGTTGTCAGTCTTAATAAATATAATGAATATTAGCAGGAAAATACAAAGTACAGGTGAATACTACTACTAAAACTGTGAACATTTTGTTAAGCGAAAAAGCGATAGACCAAAAACGGACAAGTATGGTAGAATCGGCCATTTTTCGCTACATCGTGATACGCGAATGACATGGTCACGTGATTCCCAGTTGGCAGAGTTTTAGAACTGAAAATCACTTGGTTGAAATTTTTTGTTTTTAACTCAATTCAAACGAGGATCAAAGACCAACATTGCGGAAGGTGTTTTTCGAAAACACGGGGTTGTAAATTGTTGATCTTAATTACTTGTAAAAACAAAGTTAACTGCTTCAAAAGAGCTTTTTATCATTAGAACACGAGAAAGTTAATGTGGCCCAACTTCACTTTATACACATATAAATCAGGCAACATTTTTCGGCAAAAAATGACAGTTAAAACTCATTGAGCCGTATCTTAAAAGGCTAAATTGACTGTTAAGTTTTTAAAACTTCCTCCATTCTAATTTCTACAAGAATATGCAAAAAAATAAATACAGTATTCAGTACATTGAACATCAATAATCGTTGTAATTCGAAGCGGCTGCGTCAGTCTACTTTGTGGGCGTCAGTAGCTTTCCAGTTTTTTTTACTGATTAGAGAGAGTACGTATAACTGACAGTGAGCATGCAAATAGCTTATAACATAAATGTAATAAACTGAAATCTCGCAAACTCAAGTTCTATGACACAGTTCCAGAATTTCCTTTATTGCAACGTACCAAGTAAAGCTAGTCAGTAGGGCAAAGTGCATGTGTGTAAGCGTTGTCATAAAACGACGGAATCGCAAAGGGTGAAATTACCACAGGCCGCCGCCTAATACAAAACTGACGAGATAAATGTATGCAAAAGCTTTGTTACAAATTAGCCACAATTTAGTTGCGATTGGTGTGTTATTACAAAATATAAAATGCGGCAAGCGTTATCGCAAACTAACTGACACATATATTAAAACTGAACACAATACATGTCAATTTAATTTGCGATTGGTGCGTTATTACAAAATACGAAAAGCATAACTACAAATTATCACTGAGAGTATTATTACAAAGCACAATAACAATTTGCGAGACTGGTGCGTTAGAAATACAACAGCCGGGTAATACAAAACGCGAGATCTGTGATCACAACTTGTGACGACAAGAGTGTAATTTTAAAAATGCGATAAGCGACATCACAAATTACCGCAGATATTCAGTACAAAACGCGAAACTTGCTAGTTCAATGTACGTTTGATGCGTTCTTACAAAATACGGCAATCGTTACTACAAATTACCACAAGTATTAAAAATAGGTGTCTTCATCGCAAATATAAAATGCGGCAGACGTTATTACAAACTGTTAAAGGTAATACAAAACGCGTTATTAAACCGTATTTTCTGACAAGTGGGTGTTATTACAAAAGTGCGAGAAGCGTCATGCATTACAAATTACCACAGATATTACAATATTTCAATATGTGTTTAGTACCTTATTACAAAATGCGGCAAGCGTGTTTATTACAAATTACCATCAATGTGAAAAGCACAAAAACTGTACTTATTGCAATTTGCGATAGATGCGTTAATTGAAAATATAGAATGCGGAAAGCGTTTTTTACAAATTGTAACAGGTCATGCGAAACGCGATAACTGTAGTTACAAACTGCGATTTGTCGTTATTACATGTATACAGAATACGGCAAGGCGTTATAACAAATTTCCAGAGATATTACCACGCGAAACCTCTATTTCAATGTGCGTTTAGTGCCTTATATTGGCACAATGCGGAAAGTGTTATTCAGAGACCTCATTACAAATTACCACAGGCGTAACCTTTTTTACTGAGGGAGTAAAGGGACTATTGCAGGGGGTTACGTTCTTGGCTGTTGACTTTTTTGGGTCTGGTTTTAGCCTAATACAACTTTTTTTAATGTAACAGTTTGGCCTCATTCGCCCCTCCCCACCCTGGGAATTCTACATTAAGAGATCCGGCAATAACGCATACGTTTTATTATATTACGTGGGGTAGTACATGTCGTATAAACCTCTGCATTCGAAAGCCTTTTCCCAAAATAACGTTTGCGCTGGGGTCTAGATGCACGAAGTGTATTGTGGGTGGTTGATAAGAGATTATACTCAGTCAACTCTCTCTTCCTATTAACCCAACATTCGTCGAACAAAATTAAAGTTGGACGTATGTTGGGTAAACGTTTGTTGGAAGCAAAAAATAAGTTGTACGAAGGTGGTTCAAATGGTTCCAAATTCCAATATCGACTCAACTGATCAGGCCAAGAAATTACAAACATTCGTTGCGAGGAACTGGGAAGGCCTTCACTGCATGGTTCAACTCGGAAGTGTCGTCAAACGGATTCAAAACGATGCAACATTTTTCGAGAAAAAAAAACTGAGAAATGTTGGAGCAATTTTGGATGACAGTTTCAACCAATTTAAATTTGTTGTAACACGCTTACAATAAGCTTTCAACGTTTTTCAACATATCCAAAAAATGACCCTCGCAGTTGTGTTTGCAATTTAAGCAATTGCAAAGAAGTCTGAAGCTATGAAGCTAGTCGTGCCCAGATATTACTAATTCTTGTACGAGTATGAATCCATATAGGTACGCGCGGACCCACAGGGCATAGGTTTTGAGCTGTTTAATTAACATTTATTGGCTCAGGA